>JARYGA010016776.1:0-51365 GCA_030545235.1 Helianthus tuberosus
TTGGAAACGAGTTTTATGATTAGGTAAATACTGATAATAAGTATAGAAGTTGAAAGAGGTATTATATTAGTCAAATGGTACTATTGGAGTTTTTGCCGTAAAATAATGATTCGAGGGGAAAAATTTGGTTTATACAGACCACCACATTAAACCCACCATAAACACAGTTGTGGTGGAAGATTATAGGATAAGAAATGTGGTGATGAAATGCTAGAAGTAATCGAAAGCGATTTTAGGCTCGAAAGCGCTTAAATACCCTTAACGGGTCAAAAGTAGAAGTATTAGCGAAACGGGTTAAGAATGTGTAATAATCCGTGATTTGAACCTTATACAATAGGAAATAATCATAATAATATGTTTACAAAAGAAACAAGGGCTACAAACAAGTTTGTTAGATGAAATCACGAACGGGTCAAAAGATGGTAAAAAGGGTAATAAGCTGAAGAGTTAAACTCTGAAATTTTATTATATAAGATGTTGGATTTTAACTCCATTAGATGGAGAATTAAATTACGGTCGCGTAGGAAAAAGAATCGGGTAAAAAGGAGTAAAAACGAGAGAGTTATGCCCGTTTCCGTGAAATCGAGTCATGCTGGGAATATGCAGCAACTGATAAGCAAAAAGGCTGTGAAAAAGGGGGCCTAGCGTCACGCGACGCCCCATAACTCAGAAAAATGTTATTTTTTGTCATTTTTAACCCCTGTACTTGTTTGAACTTCATATTTGACTATCAAAACTAACTTTTAAGTTGGTTTTGATCATAGGTGATTGTCAAGAGTGCCCGGATGAAGATCAAGCGACGAGCAAGAACCGAACACGATCACGAAATAAGCTTCCGCACTATGTATCGTTATTATGTTAAACGACGAACGTACACATGATATGTTGTATACTTTTAAATTGTAAAAAGTTTTAATAAACCGTAATTTCCAATGCATATGTAATCTTAATTACATGATTGTTTTTCGTAAATGATACGTTAAACCTTAATTTATAAGAACGGGTGTTACATTTCACATATATTATACAGTCACAGTATGGATTTAAGTATCACAACAGTTATACAGATTCATGCAAACCATGCTTCCTAGTTCATAACAACATATAACAGTCACTAACAGTAGATGACAAAAGGAATCATGCATGCAAGGTAATGATCATGGATTAATACATAGCAGTTATATGCTCCCTTCATATTCACAGTTTACATATATGCTCCTTAGTCACAGTCAACAGTTAAGTGTATGTATCATGATCAAATCATATGGTCATTCAATGTCATGCATGAAATTTACAAAAATTATTAAAAGCTACTGTTTCCTATAAGCTTGTCGACGAACACTAGGGGTTTTCGTCGACAACGGGTTATGACGAAAAGGGGCCACGACGAACACTAGAGTTCGTCGACATGGGATCACGACGAAAACACCACGACGAAAACATGAGGTTTTCGTCGCCTTGGGATTTCGTAGAATGAGATTTTGTCGGGCAAAGGGTCTTCGTCGGCCCAGGGGTTTTCGTCGGGACAGTGATTTCGTCATGCAAGGTTTTCATCATCAACAGAACGCAGAAATCCTAATTACTTTCTAACAGTTACGTGATCAATCATTATATCATTATTTCTATCATATAGTCAACATCAATGGAATCCGTTCAAATAACAGTTTCATCCTATTTCTAAAACATGTTACGACTACAATCCTGACATTACAAGCAATTTAACATTCACATCACATTATACATGTATCTTAACCACAAAGATTAAATCCATCATAGTCATAACATATACAAACAACATGCAACATCACATAATACATGAACCAGAACCATCCATCATTCTAAACAAGGTCATGAACTGATACAGATCATAAGATTCGAAATATTAAAAGACATCTAGATCAACAAACAATGCTCAACAACAATTAATATTAAAGGTAGTGCACTAACCACAAGATCGAGCGGTTTGATTGTAGGGAAAGGACTCGCAAGAGAGGAAGAGATTACAAAGAAAAGAACTGCCGTTTAAACCTTAAACACGTTTAAACAAACAAACCAGGCCATTGGGCTACATCTGACTTTGGGCCCAACTCCTTTGCGGCGAACTCTCCCCCATCAACGAAATCCAAGTGTTTTCGTCGACCTGCATGATTTCGTCATGGGGTGTTTTCGCTGGGGAGTGTTTTCGGCCAAGGTTCCAGTTTTGTCACAAGGAAATGTAAGTGACAAGTCTATCTAAAATACATGATTCACAATTTTTATTAATTAACACAAAACATAAGTCAACATAAACATCTTATCAACTAATCATGATGCACAGTTTCAATGCAATGAACCACAAGACACAGTGTGAAGCAAGTAACGTATAGAGAAGAAACCTTGGAAACTCGAGTTGTCACATAAATTTCTCCCAAACGGCTAGGAATTTAGATTTGAAAATTTGTAGGCTTGTAGATCAGATGTTTTCGCACAACATATCCAAAAATCAGCAATTTTTAACCGTAAAAAGTCGTTTAATTTGGCGATTTTCAGTTGAAAATGTGAAAAATATGATCCGATTTTTGTTCTGATTCTGATGAATTTCCGTGCGAAATCGTGTGATTGATCCGTGCAATCGAGCTCCTGCTCTGATACCACTTGTTAGGACCGGTTTTGACTCCGAAACGATTGCGAACCGAACGTGTGACGTGCGGAATCCGTACACGAACGTGATCGAACACACGAGACGTAATATAATATGTGATTCTATTGATTGATGTGAAAACGTACAACACCTGAATCACTTACAACGAACTTTCTCTCTCTAGCTCTAGATCTCCAAAGCTCCAAATGTGCAAAAGTCACAAAAGTCTCTAACTCTAACCCTAACTCTTCTATTTATAGGCCAAGGCTTATAAGAGCTTTCCTCTTATTTACAATATTGCCACCTTGCCTTTTCTATCTAAGTATAACAATATAAGGCTAGAATTAAACTGTTTCTGCTACGTTCTGAATTGACGAAGGCGATAGACATAAATGCACCAACAACAGGCTGCCGAGGTAAAAATATATAAATAACAAAAATAAAATTGGTTACTGATCTTCATCATTAACCAATTATAGGAGTTTCGCACCAGTAATAATTGGCAGAAAGCCACCCTTATAACCCGACTAATTCAAGGTTATGAGACACATGCATTCAAGTCAAACTTCGACTCTTGGCCATCGTCAACCGCACCTTCTGCTAAAAACCGAGGAAAAGTGGCTGAAAATAGAGGAAAAGTTTAAGGTAATATCAGATCTTATCATTGTAATGATATCCAATTTTTTATATTATTATTAATGTAAAATGGCAAAATACTAAAATAAGTTATATATTTTTTTATTTATTTAAGCTCTACTGAAGCAACAAGGTGGTGGGTCGAAAGGAAAAGAAAAAAACGCTCCGGTTGTTGAGGAAGTTGTTCCTCCTTTGCTTGAAGCAAATGGAAAACTCGAGGTTTAATCTCATATCTATTTCTGTAATCATCGGTTTATTACTTTATTTGTTTATTATTTACATTTATAAATATTTTGGTATTTAGGTATGGTCTATTGACGGCGGTGCTAAAAACCCCGTAGCCAATGAGGACGTTGGTAAATTCTACAGTGGGATTGCTACATTGTTCTTTACATTTACCATTCTCGAGAAAAAAAAATGATTTTTATCTTTGTTACTGGATTGGAAAGGATAGTACTGAGGTAAAACAATAATAATATAATTTTTTTAATTATTATGTGAACTACAAAAGATTAAATAATTGCATTTTCAATTTTAATCCATGTTTTAACAAGACCAAAATACAACTGCTAAGTTGACTACATCAATGAACTGCTGCAGCAGAAAACCGAAAAAGTTATTAGGCAGTGGAAGTGGACCGAAATTACCGCAACTTAGAGCCTGCTGTTTTTAGTATTCGCTTTTGTTGTTATTAAAGTTTTCTGTTATTGTCGGGTTCAAACTTTCAGACTTTCGAACTTTCAGTTCGTTTCTTGTTTTAACATCGGTTTGTTTTATTTTTATAGATATTTCGAGGTGTTAAACTGGCCGCTGGGGTCTGGGGATACAAGTTTGATATAAGTTGCATGGGTGACGATGCCACAGCTGAGAAGTGGATTAAGGAGATCAAAACGGTTAGTTAATCTCCAGCCTGCTACTCATCCGATTGACCAAACGGAAAACGTCACCGCACCAACGAGAACCAGAAGGAAGGCGGGTGGTGGAAGGGGACGAGGTGGTGCTGCAGGTGTAGGAAAAGGGCTCGTGGCGGCAACGATAGGTAGAACGGCGGCTGGCGGTAGAGGCAGAGGTGTTAGATTGATTGACTTGGACCAGGAACCACCGTGTGAAGTTGTTCCTGAACTTGTAGGCCGTTGAGTTGGTGAGCCTGCGTTTAATAGAATCGACGCGGTTGCAGATAAAGATATAGCAATGGACTATGGAAGTGGTGATAAAGTTATCGGAGTTGAAGAAGATGGATACACACCTGCCGTGCCCGAAAGGGTAAATACGCATTTTTCTTCATCTTTTGGATAATCAGAAGCAAATTTTGTACAAACATTAAAAACTGATTCTTTTGATTTGAAGCCGCAATAATTAGATAATCATTTAGTATATTTATTGTAAATTAACATGTGCTGATGGGTTGATGCAGGTACAAGTAGGTAATTCTCCTATATATAAGACCGATAGAAAGTACAGGGTGGTTTTGGACAAGTTTATGTTGGTCGGAGGGTAAGCGGCGGAACCGAAAGAACAGGGCCCGATGCAGTTGAGGTATGTTAAAACAATAATAGAAGTTTTTCATATCAATTGCTCGTTCATATCATCAACAATTTGGATTCTTTTGAGATTCTATTTTTTTTATAAATTGATAATGTTCAAGAATGTTCAACAATAGAGGTATAAATGGAAGCCGCCATGTTGTAAAATCTGTGAAGTGTTTGGTCATACGGTTGAAAAGTGTGGTTTTAAAATTGGTAATGTTCAAGAATGTTTGAAAAAAACAAGATATGGCAAAAAATTTGATGGGTACTACAAGGGATACGACCCAAAATGATGATTTTATTGAGGTTATAAGGAAATCAAAAGCTCAAAACAAAGGGAAAAAACCAATTTGGCAAGTTAAAAAATCTAATGTTGGGCATACTGTTTCGGAATCTGGTCCATCTCTGCAAAATGATGTGGATGTTAGTACTGAATTGGGCTCAAAATAGTGCTGAACATGGCTCATTTGCAATTGGGCTTGCTGATTATTCGACTTTAAAGGCTGCTTGGCCTCAACATTCAGCTGATGTGGGTCTGGGCTTGCCAGATAATGCTGGCAGTACTGCTGGGCTTCAAAAGAACAGCCCATCTGATAGACGTTCATGTCTGGATCAGTTGCTGGGCTCAGCTATGGCTGCTGGCCCATCAACACTGAATAAATGTGTGTGTATATGTATGGTTTGGCAATGAATAAAAGTGTGGGTATTCAAGCAGTAACATAACTTACCTGTTCGTGAGTTTGTTTTGAGTGTAATTGAAGCTTGAAACCCAATAAGATAAGCTGTGTAAAGGGATAAATGTGTTCGGGTGTTGACAAACCTAACTCATCCCAACCCAAGTTCACATGTTTTGCTCTTTTCCAAGTGACGTATTGTTGACACCGCCGCAACGCGCGGGTTTCCCACTATATTACATAAAAAATGACCGAACTGACATTCTCATTAACAAAAAAAGTGGTTGAAGTTAACCCAGTGGACTAAACTGGCAACGTATGAAACTATTTTGACTAAAATAACAACGTTTTAAACTTTTAGATTAAACTGACAAAATGACCCAAATCACACAATTAACTCTCAATATTAATATATTATATTACAAACCTGTATATTAAATGAAGATTTAGAAAATATTATTTTTAATTTATTGCTTCCTTTTTAACCACTTTTAGACTCGTAAAATTGGTATAAATTGGTAAATTCCCATAAAATTTTAAGATGATATACGAAGGGTCAAGTTAAAATGTCTAACTTTTTATCATTTTCTTCCATTCATACACCTATTCCCTTGATCAATGACATTTATGTCTAAAATTAATAAAAAAATAAGGTTATGGATAATAAACTCATCACATTCATCAACAACATATATTCAAAAATACATTTTATTGTATTTGTGTATTTAGACTAAAGGGCTAATCAGTGAACCAAAATAAATCAAAATTAACATGTAATGTGTTTTGCAAGAAGTTAGTTAAAAATTTATATGTAAACGCGGGTTTCCTACTAAATACAAAAATGTTGCAGTATACTATATAATGTTTATCATAAGGTTTCCCGTACGTTGCAGCCGCGCTTCGCGAGGGCTTTTATACACACACATACACACACACACACACAACGTATATACGATTTTTTAACGTTTACAGATTTGAATTATGTTCTCCGCCCATATTGTTGACTCTGCTACAACGCACGAGTTCTCTACTAGTATAAAATAATAAGGGGATATACCCGTGCGAGAAAACCTGCGAATTGAACGGACGATGTAATCGGATATTGTGGGTGTTTGGGTTAGCTTATTTTGGAGCTACTTTTAACTTATCGACTTATAAAAAGTTAATAAGGGTTGAGAAGGAGTTTTATGGCTTGAAAAAGAAAAAAAATGAGAAGTTAAATTTTCTAACTTCTGACTTATAACTTATAAAAAGTCGAGTTAAATGTCATTTTAGCCCATGTGGTTTGGGTCGTTTTAACAGTTTAGTTTAAAGGTTTCATTTTTCGCCCATGGGTCCAAAAATGTTTCACCGTTGCTATTTTAGTCCACATGGTTAACTTCATCCATTTTTTCTGTTAACGAGAATGACAATTCGGTCATTTTATATGTAATTCTGTGAACTAGAAGGGCAATTCGGTCATATAAAATGATCAAGCTACCTTTCTCGTTAACATAAATAATTGATGAAGTTAACTGAGTGGACTAAAATGGCAACGGTGAAACCTTTTTGGACCCACAAGCAAAAAATAAACCTTTGAACTATAACTCAAACCACAAGAACTAGGACAATTGGTAATTAATAAACCAACATTTCACCAGTTGGTAAATAATAATCCTACCTACAGAATTGGTAAATAATAATCCTACGTTTTAACTTGTTGGCTCTGAACGAACTTATCTGGTTAAAAGTTAACAGAGTTATTGTTTTTGATGATGTGGCTATTTTTTTTATTATGTGGCTAATGGCTGATGACTAAGCATAGCTTATGAGTTAAAAACACTACCTAGTCTTGAAATTACCATTTTAACCCCAACCCGTATAAAACACCTTCTTCGATCTCATAAACCCTAGAACACCCGATTGAAACAAGATGCCTTCTTCATCTTCTTCAAACACATCTCAATCGCATAAACCTAGGATTTTTATTGTTGATTTGGAAGGCAATGTGTACTGCCATCATTACCGGCCGGCTGTCAGTAGGGTTGCAGGGCATCGTAGTTCAAGAGCAGGACATGAGTTTTATGGATGTCCACTTTGGCCTGTAAGTTTAGTATTTCTTCTTCAATTTTTCCCAAGAACTATGATATCTAACTTTAAAAAGTTAGTAAGTTATAAGTTAAAACAATGTCATACACCCCCGTTAATTGGTTTTGTAACCGTTCTGCTATCATACTTCCGGCGACTCTACTAGCCGGACGAAGGCGGAGCAAAGATGGCGGGAGGAGCAATCGAACAGCAGTACGCGACGGCGAAGATATCAGTGTGGTGGGACATAGAGAACTGTCAGGTACCAAAAGGCTGTGAGCCTCATTCAATCGCACAGAATATCAGTTCCGCCTTGGTTAATATGAACTACTGTGGACCGGTCTCGATTTCCGCTTACGGCGACACTAACGGCATCCCTGCTTCCGTCCAACAAGGCCTCAACAGTACTGGAATCGCTTTGAATCATGTTCCTGCTGGTATATAAACCCTAACATGGTGTTTACGTGTATCTGTATTGTATGTACGTATACTTTATGATTTGTTCATTGTTTGTGTGTATCTTGTAGATGTGAGTTTGTGTTAGGGTATGAAAAAGGTCAAGATACACCTGTTGACTGGTCAACTTTAACTGTTTGCCGCTGGTTATATATGGTTTGACCTCTGGATTAGTGTGGAAAAGCCATAGGCTATGGTATGGTGTTGGCCCATCCTTGGAGGATGATCCGCGACGTAAGCGCCACGTAGGATGGGTGTGAGGATGGGGCAAAGGGGATGAAACTAAGGAAATGGGGGATGAGCCTTATATATATATATATATATAAGTTGTATGTATAGGTGTGTGAGAGAGGGGGAGGACCGTCACAATCGTTTGGACGGAGACGGGGAGGACGCCGCTTGGGGGGGGGGGCGAAATGGGCGGAGGTGCGGCGCCGGTGGGGGACGATCCAAGGCCGAAGCCCACACCGTGCAGCCTTATTTGTGGATGCATTATGTAGTCTGTAAACTCAGATATGGATTTCTATGCTTTGTCATGTTATATATAGATGGGATTTGAGGCGTTGAGCTAATATCTTTGATTTGTTACTTGGTTTATTGTTTTGTTATAAACCATTAAGTTCATACCCAACATCAGGTAAGTTACTTATTCTGGGTAGTTAAGTATACCAGCGGTGTGTGTTACTGGTTGTGTATATTTAGGGTACTTCTTTTTAGCAACATAAGTGTGAATTAGAATTTTAATCATCAAACTTGCAATTTCTTGTAAAACAACTTTTATGTGTGCAGAATTGAAAAGAAGGGAAGAACTTCTATGTTTGCCCCAAGTTCCAAACTTACACTTTGGACCATTTTTAACCAGGGATTAGTTTTTTACTTCTTTTTTTTTTTTTAAACTTAACATGTACTTGCTTTTAGTTGTTAAACAACAATTGTACTCTTTTGTTAACAGACAACCAATAACTTTTGAAGATATAAAAAAGAAGAAAAAATGTCTAAAAAGAACCACAGCATTCTAATTATCAACATACGGAATTGGACAAAACCATGATGGTTAATTCATCTAGAAGATTTATAGCAATTTTCTTTGTTTCTCAACTATGCAGTCCATAATACTAAGTCAAAATGTCAAATGTTGAATTTATTATTACAAGTTATTAAAGTTGAGTTTTAAGCAACTGAAGTAAAGAAAAGTTTGGAATACAATCTTCTAGGTGTAAGTTAGTTGCAAAACTTATTTAAACTCATGATTTTGTGTTTATGTTTGTAAATTGTCGACTGTTTGGTTTAAATATAAGCCAGTTACATTTGGTTGAAAAATCGATGATACAACAAACTTCGGTGTTTATTTTCTTAGGTTATGTATGATGTATGATTTCTTTCTTTAGTAAAATGATTTGTTAATGGTTTCAATGTATTAGTTTTTTGTTGTGAATAGGGATCAAAGATGCAAGCGACAAGAAAATATTGGTGGATATGTTATTTTGGGCTGTTGATAACCCAGCCCCCGCCACTTATCTGTTGATTTCGGGTGATAGAGATTTCTCAAATGCGCTGCATCAGTTAAGAATGAGGAAATATAATATTCTTTTGGCACAACCTCAGAAAGCATCTATGACCCTCGTTGCGGCTGCAAAGAGTGTCTGGCTATGGACCAGTCTTTTGGCTGGAGGACCACCATTAACAAAAGGCGAATTAGCTAATAATTCAGTACATGCGCCAGTTTCTGAACCACTTCAGATGCCAGATAACGGGAAACGACCAAAACCTTCAGAAAATGACCAAGATCTTACAAAGGTAATTGTAAGTGCCTTAGCAACACTAAAATCTGAAAAGATAATGCCAACTGAAGCAAACATAGTTAACTGCATTCGATATGGGAAACGTAATCAACCTAATATTGATGTTAAGAAGGCTCTAAAGAGTGCCTTAAAGCAGCAACTGGTAGTTAAACAGACTCCTGGCTCATTACCACCATTCTTTGTTGGTAAAGATGAAAAGATATGGAAGTGTGTGAACCTTAAAAGTAATAACATTAAAGATCACTCAAAAGCAACCTGGGATGAACTCCAGAAGTTTTTATCAACTCCTGCTGGTCGTTCTGCTATAACTGCTTCCCAGTGCAGGTAACATTTGCTTCTAGTTAATTTTATCACAGTTGCAGATGACATTTTTCACCTCTTTTCATGTGAGTTGGTTGCTTTGGGTTATATTATATCTAGCTGGGTAAATAAAAAATTAGCTTAAAAACAAAATGGCCCAGGTCAAACTGGTTGAAAGTTATCCAAAGTGTTTTTTTTAAGAGTGAATTGCAAGTTTTGTCCTTTATCTTTAGGCCTCTTTGCAGGCGGTGTCCTTTATGTTTAAAATTGACGAGTTTTGTCCTTTATGTTTAAAAATCAAGCACATTTTACCCTTTGGGCCTAACCCAGTTTGTTTTCCCAGTTAAATTTGATCACGTGCATGTCACGTGAGGGTAGTTATGTCATTCAATGTGCACCCTGAGCATTTACCCCCATCACCACCACCCTTCTATACTGTGAAAATATATACAAATCTCCATTGACTATTTGACTTGGAATGAAAAAAGGTGGACAGAATCTCACAATCTTACCTTACGAGAGTCCATAATGCTCGACTAAACCCCACAAAAATGTCATCTCATCCAATTTCACCTTCATTTCGTTACAGAAGGTCTGATTTAAGAATTTTAGACAGTGCATCTTGGAGTAATAATTCCTCCAAATTTTAGGACAATGGTTATCGATCTGGATTTGTACCAGACAAGTCCGGTCGTTCCGACCATCTCCGGCGACGGAAGATCTGCGTTTTTAGATATGAGAGAGAGAGAGAGAGAGAGAGAGGTGGGACCGGATGAATGTGGTGGCTTAATTGACGATTTCAGATCTGAACTTATAGAATCAATTCTCTTCATAATATCCTGTTTTATCGCTGGCCTAATTGGCATTTTAACTGTCTTTTACACTGCATTTCTATGGAGAAGAAACACAAGTGACAGTTGGACAAATTGCAGGGACAAAAAATAATTCAAAATCAAGCAAAGATCTTGTAGCACCACATACATGGTATTTAGAAGTCGTAGGTCGTTGAAAAAGCTTAAACCATTGTGGCCGAGAGGAGCTGCGGCGGCGATTGGATCAATGGTTTGTCCGCCATTGAAATGGATTTGGAGCTCAGATGGATTGGAGGGATCAATGGTTACCAGTGAAGATATTCTTTAAAAATGAAGTTTTAGTCCTTTAGGTTTATGGTAGATTTTAGTTTTGGTTTTTAAAGTTAGGTGAGATATTTAGGTTATTTGCATAATTAGTCCCTGAAAAGGTGGAATGACAAAATTGCCCTCATGTGCAAGGCACGTTATCAGAGTTAACATAAAAAAATAACTAGGTTAGGGCGAAAGGACATAACGTGTAGCATTTGGAAACATTAAGGACAAAAGTCATCAATTTCAAAGATAAAGGACACCGCTTGCAAAGAGGCCTAAAGATAAAGGACAAAACTTGCAATTCACTCTTTTTTTAATGCATAAAACCCCCAAAATCACTATGTATATTTTTTTAAGGTTCTTAGTTGGATAGTATAAATTGTTCATTCATATGTGAGACTAATTATTTAAAGGAAAGTTTAGACCAAAAGTTTAATCCACACCCCTTTTGAAGTCACAAAAAACTCTTTTTGACCTGTTAGCAAACCTATCCACATTTAGTAAATATAACTTGCCTTGAGCATTTATATGACATGTGTTGTAATTTTTGTTTTGCATAGATACGAGGCAGCAATTATCATAAAGAGAAAATGCCTAAAACATACAGCTTTGGGTGAGATACTTCACATGTTGCACTTGGCAAGTAGTGCAAAGAAGTGGATCATACATCACCCATCAGGATGGCAACCGGTTAGTATCTCTCTTCCGGAATCCTGTGGGTGAGCATTAGTTAAAGAATCTTGCAAGTTCTTGATGCTTAAAGTATGTCGAATAATAATTTGTTTTCTGTTTTAAAAATCCGCCTGTGTATCCTCTTACAATCCGTTTGTATAATATTTAATTATACTTTGTATTTCGGTTTGTAACAATATTTTCTACCGAGACTTCCGCTGTGCATTAAGCTGTATATATTTGACTATGATGATATCAACTACGTCACGATACTCCCCGCCGGGCCCACCGGTAATACGTGAAAATATCGGGGTGTGACAAAAGTTGAACAAAATTTTGAAACTTATGAAAAAAAAAGATTGTACAAAAGTCAAGGACAATCTCTATTAAGGGTTGGACTATATCTCAAATATCTCGTTTTCTCATATGGTTAACTATATGTCACAT
Organism: Helianthus tuberosus; assembly: GCA_030545235.1. Classification (NCBI taxonomy): domain Eukaryota; kingdom Viridiplantae; phylum Streptophyta; class Magnoliopsida; order Asterales; family Asteraceae; genus Helianthus; species Helianthus tuberosus. The sequence continues at coordinate 12,325 of JARYGA010016776.1, forward strand.
TATCAAGAGTAAAATGCAGAGCTGATGTCAAGTTACTTATACTAGATAAAAATGAAAATGTTACAAATAAAACAACCAATGTGGTCTACAAGGAAATTTTTACTGAAATTTGAATTGTTTGTTATTTGTTTTTTACACGATCTTAAATTTCAACAAATAAATTTAATTTAATTTTTGAAACCGCGTTTAATGGGGGCAATAGCCTAGTACAACTTTATACACGAAATTTCAATCATATATTATCTCAAAATATCGTTCTATAATTCTCAATATTTTATTACTAACTATTTAACATTTTATTCAACTTGTGTAATGAATGGACTTCTAACTTAATTATATAATATATTAATATATTCGGTTTCGATGATGGTAATAGTTACATAACATGTGTTAGCCCCTGATAGCATAGTTATTTGATTGTCATCCCTAAAACTTGGAGATGATGGTCCCTGTCATGTGTAAAATTGCATAACTAACCAACAACCATTTTGTTGTGTTTAAAACATGGTTTTAAAAATCGGTAAAATTGTGAACTAACGTAAGCACTTTGTGGATTCTTTGGAGTTGAGCCAACAAAATGAGCAATGATTGAAGTTGAATCCTCTATATGAAAAAATAGACGGGTCTAGAGTTCAAGATGACACGAAGTCGCCTTTGTCAACTTCTTTGTTCGAGAAGACGACAAGCCTTGATCTTTGAGTGTATCCAAGTGTTTCGACCGCCATACATGTTATACTTCACTAATGGTTTTTTAAAGCTTCGATCCCTTGAGTTTCAAATCAATTAATTGGGTTGTTTCTTAGTTGAGACTGTATATGTTGCAAGTGATTAAACCAGCTTCCTAGTATTTTTTTCAAAGAACTTAAAATGATTATGAGGTAATGTGGTTAATATTATATAATCCTATCTTGAAATTGTTAGAAACTTAATTTTATAATAATATTATTTAATTCTCCCTTGAAATAACTCTCAATTAATATACTACAAACATTCTTCTCGGACAATTCATTTACTCTTAGAACACGTCCTGATTCTCACGCTGGAGGTTGGTCACGGACACCCCCAGGTATCACACCCCAACCGATGGCGGAAACATCGGGGTGAGACGTAATAGATTGCTCAAAGACTCATGATACTAAAATTGAAATATATTAATCATCAAAATTAATTGTTTTACAATACATAGAAAGGAAACAAATTGTACAAGTATAAGGTAACAACAACATAACATTAATTTAAATTGATAGTCTAAATCCAGAAGTTCTATATGATTACAATCTTGCCATACCATCTCAAGCATCTCCTGAAAACATATTAAAATAAAGGTCAACAAATAATTGGTGGCGAGTATACATGTTTGATACATATAACATAAGTGTAAAAGCATAATCCACATGTTAAAATAACTATTATGGAAAATATGTAACATGCATTGTACAAGGGCATAATTCAAACCTAATATGTAAGACATTCTGTGCACCCTAGCATCGAAATGCTAGGTCAAGAATGTAAAACTTAACAATGGCCATGAATCGCCCTTGAAAGGGTTAGATCAATATTAGGCAGGTTGTCAATCCTATAACGCTATACATGTTAAGGGCGACTTGCAAAGTTAATGAATATGTATAGGAACAATTGTAACAAGTATGTAGCACATAAGCATATGTATTTGTATAAATGTAGTGCAATTTGTAGTATAATTGTATAAGTACATGTTTTCAGTCCAAAATAGTGCATAAAGGTAAAAAGGGATCATGTATCCTCACGGTTTGCGAAGATGAACCGAGAAGTCATGGACAAGCGTAAACGTAAGATGAACCGAAAAAGTAGGCTAGCCTAAAAGAGTAAGAATGAAAAACGTATTAGTTCATGTACGCATGAATGAAAGAATAAATGAAGACTAAAACGCGAGTCCAAGATTGGATCTTGATGTAAAGGTAAAACTAACATTAAAATGGAAGAAAAACACATCATAAAGTGTTGGATAATAACCTTCTAAATATTGAAGAACTTCGAAGTTTATTTTTGGGAAATTGTCCTGTAATAGTCCCTAGTCGACGTCATTGGCCATTGACAGTCAAACTTTTGAATATTCCCCAGGCCAATCCAACCTTTCACCTATTTTCCTCCATCGCCCCCCGTTAAAAAAACTTAATGGAGTTAAGTTTTCTTCCGAATTACAAATAGATGTTTTAGGGCTTTTGATTAGAATGACGATGTGAGTCGATTGATGTAAAACTTACCTCGATTTGGTGCTCCAAACGACTTGATTTTTGTTAATTGGAAGTTTAAACACCCGAATTGAAGCACCGTTTTCGTCATTGGGAAAACCATTTCGAGGTAAGCTTTACATCAATCAACTCGTATCATCGTTTCTAATCAAAAGCCCTAAAACATCTGTTTGTAATTCGAAAAAACAACTTAACTCCGTTAAGTTTTTTTTAACGGGGGTCGGTGGAGGAAAAATAGGTGAAATGTTGGACTGGCATGGGAAATATTCAAAAGTGTGACTGCCAATGGCCAATGACGTCTACTAGGGATTATTACAGGCCAATTTCCCTTTATTTTTCATGTGGCCGGTTTATTAGGAAATCTACTATGGTTATTAATAATTATTTAGTAAGGCATTAATCTTAAAAGTATTATTTACTTAGAGACTATCCCAAGGCGGTTTATAAAAGGAAACAACAAAGAATAACCATAGAAGTATAAAAAATTCAAGGTTATCTTAGTGTGTATGTAAGGTTCTATAAGTAAAACCTAGAGTATTGGTGTGTAACAAATACCATACAAAATATAAATCCGAAGTAAATATTTAATACTTGTTCGGATTTTATTTATATGTTTAGTGGTTCATAATAATTTATATTTAATTTATAAGCATTTTATAAACCACCATAAGAAAATATATAAAGATTTAAGCTAGACTAAAAGTTAAATAATATATAGCATTATAGTATAATATATATTTTATTAGTTAGATGGTTAGTCATGAGTAGTTAGGTGGTTAGTATGGTTATACATGAGGAATAACAAAAATAAAAATAATGCGAGGAGTGGGGATTAAACCCATGACCTCATACTGACACCCAACCTTAACACAAACTCGTAACCATTGGGCAAGGTTGTCACTTTGGTTTGGTAAAGGAAAAATAAAATACATAAATATGAACAAGAACAAGATCCAATCTCATTCTTTGCAAAGTTGGAAAGGATTCCAGTAGGGTAAGCCAAAACCCTTAAAGGTGTTTTATTCTCTGGATTGAATCCAACAACATGCAAGAAGAATGAGGTTTAAAGGTTAAGAAAGAACCTCAGAAATTTGAGCCAAACCTTATGAGTTTGATTCGCAAAAAACACAAAAAGCAGAAAGTAATCGAGCTTGAGTGTAAAGGGGAAATGTAGTGGAAAACGAAGAGAATATTGAAATGGAGGTTCCATTTTATAGAATAACTCAATAGGGTTAAAGATATGGGCAGGTTAATTTGAAATGTTTTGGCCGCCCAAATGTGGTTGAGGTATTAATTAAAAGTGGTTGGTGGTTAAAAACAGGTGGATTAAGGTTAATTATGGAGGTTAGGTGTTATGTAAAAGTTTAGGGTAAATATAAATAGTTAAAAACAAGTAACTAAGTTGGATTTGAAGGTTTTTGGGGTAAAAATGACGAATTCCCGTAGTTAGGACGACAACTAAAACCGGGTTCTCCCGAGCGCCGCGGGGGGGGGGGAGCAGGAGGTTCCTCCATGACGCGCGGGGGAGATCAAAGTAAAAAGTTTCAGTTTAGCCCATGCAGTTTGACTTTATAGTTATTTCATGCTAGAAACTTATAATTAGGCATGTTTTTGTATGTACAAGTATATGTAAGTATGAAAATGATTAAAACGATGTATGTAAACATTCCAAATGATTTTATTGATCCAAACATCAACAATTACAAGTTTTAAAAGTGAAAATACAAGGTTACAATGAACAGAAGAGTACATATATTACACCGGGTTCTCCGTGACGAGGCTAACAGTGTTTGTTTTGCAGGTTTCTAGAAATGTTTGATACATCAAAGTGGTTCCAATTCCAAGCGTTTGATGAGAGTCTGATGTTGGCCGCCACAACACTTGGATGCAAATAAGAGCAAAGCTTCTCGAACAAAGAAGTTTGCAAAGGCGACTTCTTGTGGTCTTCAACTTTAGATCCTAACCTCTTCTTATAAAGATGATTCTGGTTCAACCTTTACCTATTTTGCTGGTCCAACCCCAAACCATCCAATAAATACTTACTAACATAAGTGAAGAGACAAGGTTCTCCCTTTTACTATATTTCGAAAACCATGTTTCTCACACAACAAAACAGTTATTAGTTATTCATGTAATTTTACACATAATACGACAACGGGACCCGTATCTCCAAGGTTTAAGGATGACAAAAGTTCGGGGGGTTATCAAATGAGAAATGACTATGCTATTATGCCTGACGCCTATCTTATTACCTGTTACTAGCATCAAAATAAACAATATTTATTAGAGTTAAATGTCATTTTAGTCCATGTGGTTTGGCCATTTTGCCAGTTTAGTCCAAAGGTTTGAAATGTTGTCGTTTTAGTCCAAATAGTTTCAAACGTTACCATTAGTCCACTGGGTTAACTTCATCCATTTTTCTATTAATGAGAAGGGCAATTCAGTCATTTTGTATGGCCGAATTGCCTTTCAAGCTAACAATCTATAATACTATATAAAGCATTTCAGATGGACAAGATTGTAATTTTACTATGCTTACAAGTTACGAAGCATTATGTACAAGGATGTGTAAGCCATTTTAGAGGGCTAAATGTGTATTTCACCCAAAGTTTTAAGACACTAGAAGGGTATTTTGGGGATTTCAGTATATATGATTGAATGAATGTTTCAGTTTTAGATCGATTGAATTCCTTCAATCCTACTTTAATTCATCTTCTGGTTCCTCTCACCGTATGAATCTACCGGTGATGGTGGTGAAGGGTTTTTTTTAAACCCCTAATCGACTTCCAAAATTATGAGTAATCAAGGAATACCTTCAGATATCGAATCTATTTGTAACTGATGGAGAGAAATCGATAGAGAAAGGGACTGAAATTGGGGAACTGCCGACGGTAGCGATCAGAATTCACGAATCAATCAATCTTCTTCAACACTCCTATATCGACATCAGAACATCCAAAACTTAATCGTGATCCTTCTACAACATTCATCGACTCTCACTCAGGATTTGAAGGTCAGGTTAATTTGCTGAATTAATTAGTTTCTTAGTCAAACTCATATGTCTTCTTTGCTAAATTTGTGATTAATCCGCAAACCTTAGGTTAACGGTCACCATGAATTCGTCTGGATTTTCTAATCAAATCGTGATTAATTCACAAACCCTAGGTTATCTATTGATTTATCTGAATGAATGTTAATTAATTCACAAGCTACGACTCTCATTGTAAGTATTTTGATCAATTGAATTGGTTTTTGAGATTAAAATTTAAGTGTAGTTTATGCAGAGTTTTGTTAACAGGTTGTTGTGACATGTAAGGTGACTCTTCTCTGAGAATTTTACAAGTTTTTCTGATGGATTTATTATGTATGAAAGAGTAAATGTGTGTGTACTCATAGGAACATGGCATTTAGCCGATATCCGATTTTTTTTTGCCATCGATATAGTAAACGTTATTCCATTTTAGCATTAAAAAGTGGACTGATTTGTTTCTTTTAATTGTATTATTACAGGTTCATGAAAAGGGCGCTAAAGTCGTGCGCATGTACAAAACATTATTGGGAAGTCAAGGGTTCCGAAATGCAAAGAAAGATGTTTACGTCGTTATTTTGTGATAAAACTGACACATTTTTATTTTAGGGGACGGATTTGTACTTTTAAAGGCACGATGGACAAGCGGTAACTTGTGAAGATTTCTTTGCTGCTATGCGAGACGCTAATCATGCAGATTTTGCTAATTTCTTATTATGGTATTTGCCATACTTTCTTTATACGGGTTTTTCGATACTGATTTCCTAAATTTTGTGACTTTATGGTGCAAATATAGGTTTTAGACGATGGAAAACTACAAGCTGAGGGAGATTCGGGTGAATTTTGGGTTATTTTTGGATGGTTTGCTCCTATTGGCAAAAAGGTTCTAAGTGATGATGATGCCATCCCCTAAAGGAGGCCTGGCAAACTTTATAAGTATGAATATATTTTTGTTAGTTCAAGATTATATTTATTTTTGTGTGTTTGAACATGAAATTTGTATATATATTTGCATAACAATATTGATCTATATTTGCAGCATTGATGGAAGGAAGGTTGGGGACAAATCGAGGAATATTCAAAATCGTCATTCGAAATCGACAAATGCTATCTAATGGATTATGGTTTCGAGGTGTTCATTTGGGTTGGTCGAGCAACACAGGTGGATGATAGAAAAGCTGCCACACAGGTGTTAGGACCGGTTTTGACTCCGAAACTATTGCGAACCGAACGTGTGACGTGTGGAATTCGTACACGAACGTGATCAAACACAATAGACGTAATATAATCTGTGATTCTATTCATTCGTCAATCCAAAAGGCATAACTAGAAACTCGTAATGCCCATAACGAGTTCTGAACACTGTCTTAGAGATATCCTCGTCTCGGACTCTCAGTTGATGGTAGCCTGACCTTAGGTCAATCTTTGAGTAGAAACTCGACCCTTACAACTGGTTGAACAAGTCATCAATGCGTGGGAGAGGATAGCGATTCTTCATGGTCACCTTGTTGAGTTCGCGGTAGTCAATACACATTCTGAAAGTACCGTCTTTCTTCTTCACAAATAATACTGGAGCTCCCCGGGGCGAAGAGCTAGGATGTATGAAACCCTTTTCCAAGAGTTCCTGTAGTTGCGTGGACAGTTCTTCGAGTTCCGATGGGGCTAAACGATAAGGTGCTCGAGCTATGAACGCTGCTCCAGGAGCTAGCTCGATTTGAAATTCAACCTGACGATGAGGCGGAAGGCCAGGTAATTCCTCAGGAAACACCTCAGGAAAGTCACGTACGAACGGAATATCTTCTATCTTCTTCTCTTTCGTTGAGGTGTCAGTAACGAGGGCTAAAACAATAGTGTGGCCCTTTTGCAAACACTTCTGGGCCTTAAGGAAAGAGATGATGCCCACAACAGCACCACTCTTGTCGCCATGAATCACTAAAGGTTCCTCACCAGAACGAGGAATGCGGACGACCTTCTCCTTGCAAAGAATCTCCGCTCGATGTTGTGATAACCAATCCATTCCAATAACGATGTCGAAACTACCAAGAACGATGGGGATAAGATCGATAGGGAAGGTCTGACCAGCTAAGACAAGATTGTGTGTGGCTTCAAGACTTTTACCGTTTGCTAGCTCTACCATGTGTTTGGTGTTCAAAAGTGTTGGAGTGCGCTTAAGCATTTGACTAACTTTTAAGGACACATAACTAGTATCGGCACCCGAATCAAATAAAACAGTAACAAAGAAGTCATCCAGAAGAAACTTACCCATCACCACGTTGGGATCGTTCCTCGCGTCACCCTGACCAATCACAAAAGCTCGACCCCTGGCACCATTGCCACCATTGTTTCCCCCATTATTTTTTCCGTTCCCCTGATTGTTATTATTGTTATTGTGATTCTGGTTCAATTGGGGGCAGTTTCTCTTGAAGTGACCTTCAGCACCACACTGATAGCACCCCTGTTACCCTGCTGTTGCTGCTGCTGCTGCTGATTCTGCGGAGCTGGTGGCTGTTGTTGACGATTCTGATTAGCCGGTCGTGTGCTCCTGCAATCCTTTGCTTCATGACCAAGTTTGTTACACCTCAGAAAACCCTTATTGCACGGCCCACTATGATGCAGGTTGCATCGGTTGCACTTGGGGTGATTTCCCCTGTATCTACCCTGCCCCTGACTACCCGAAGATTGCTGACCAGGGCTCTTGTAGTCATCAGTCTTTCGCTGCTGAGACTGAGACTGAGCTGAAGTCGAACCCTTGCTGGAGGCTTCATCCTATTTACGTTTGTTGTCGCTGGGGGCATCGGAAGTAGTAGTAGTAGTACCAATATGTTTGGGCAGCCTGTTCTGCTCGACTGCCTGATCAGTTAGACGATGAGCCAAACGAATAACTTGCTGAATAGTAGCGAGGTTCGCTGCAGTCACATGGCTCTAGATCTCTGGCACTAAACCCTTGAGGTACAGCTCGATACGCTTGATAGGAGGATCTACCATAGTAGGACACAAGATAGCCAGCTCATTTGATCTTTTCGTATATGCCTCTATTTCAGACCCAGTCATCTTTAAGTTGAAAAACTCTACTTCCAGCTTGTGGATGTCATCATGATTACAGTACTCTTCCTTGATCAATTCCTTGAAATCGTTCCATGGGGTGGCATTAGCAGCAACCAGCCCCAGCATTTGGACCTGAGCGTTCCACCACGTGAGCGCTACACCTTCAAGAGTACCAGTAGCATACTTTACCCTACGAGCCTCAGGGCATTCACACATCTCAAAAACAGATGCGAGCTTCTCGAACCAGTGGAGGAGACCTACAGCTCCTTCAGTGCCGTTGAAAGTAGTAGGTCGGCAGTCCATAAAAGTTTTGAAAGTACACACAGGAGGCTGAGCATGTTGACCTGTCGTGCGAGTAAGAAGAGACAAAGTTAAGCACAAGTGTTGGTTCACGAGAGTAGGATCTAAAGATCCTAGAGTAATGTAACACCTCGTAAAATCACGTCCAATGAAGTATTGACACGTGTAATAAACCCTAATGAAATCAAATGTTGAGTTTAAGGGACTAATTTTTCGAAAAATCGAAAACATTGTTTATGAAAGGACTGGAGGTGTTAGCATACCTAAAATAAATTTCTAAATAACCTTTTACGGTTTTGTATTCACAAATGAGCCACTTGTTGATCAAGTGTAGCCGTTTGAGTAATTAATTGAAAGTTTGCGCAATAAAGGGTTAAAAGCGTCAACATGTTAATTCTCACCTCTGAGTGACCTTTTAACAAACCAAGTTCACTATAACCAATGGCTCTGATACCAATCTGTCACACTCCCGAAATCCACTAGCGGAGTATCACCGCATGGAGGCGTGACTGACCAGGATCAAGCCACCAATCATATTGAACAACGTAATTAAGTAAATAAAAACAACACAATATAACTGGTGTCCAAAGGAAAGTAACCATCTTTAAGTTAACATCGGAAGCATAAAATGTAAAACCCAAACATAAGCAATAAGTTTATAAAGTTTGAATGTTTAACATGGAACTCAACAGTCCATGTCCCCACAACGACCACTCCTCCTCGTGCAAGCTCCATAAGCATCTAACGACCTGCTAGGCATGTAACAACGAGTTAACAACAAAGTTGAGCGAGTTCACAGTTGGTTGTTTAGTTTTACAAGTTTGTTTTGAAAACCATAAGTTGTTTCGTAAACCACGAGTTAACTAGTATCTTTGTTTCCCAAACCATATCCATAATCAGTGGGGGCTTCCCCATGTGAACCACTAGACCGTTACCATATCGACAACTGACGAAAATAAGTTGTGCCCTACGTCAATGTCTATCATCATTGACTAAGTGCCCAGATCCATTAGTACACGCCCGTCCTACCAGTACGGTGTGAGGCTTGTCATACCTAATAGCGCTATTAACTAATGACCCGCTCGCCATTGGCCCGGCGATTAAGTCGATATAAAAACGAGGGACTTCATGATAGAGTTTTGTCTAGTAAGTTAAGGTTGTTATCCTACCCAAGGAGGACGAACGTACGTATTCTACCCAAGGAGAATACACAGGATTAATATTGGCATCCTACCCATGGAGGATGGTGGTAGATATCCTACCCAAGGAGGATATGTAGGTTCCGTTAATTCTTTAACCCATTCCCAACCACCGGGAATCCCATGCCTTAGAAAGTGTGTGAACTCACCTCGGTTTGCTCGGTATGCTTAATTACTTGACCACAATTAGTTCAATCAAAGCCTATAGTTTGCATGTATACCCAATCAGTTTGCAGTTACAAGTTTCACATATATTATACAGTCATAGTATGGAATTAAGTATCACAACAGTTATACAGATTCATGCAAACCATGCTTCCTAGTTCATAACAACACATAACAGTCACTAACAGTAGATGACAAAAGGAATCATGCATGCAAGGTAATGATCATGGATTAATACATAGCAGTTATATGCCCCTTTCATATTCACAGTTTACATATATGCTCCTTAGTCACAGTCAACAGTTAAGTGTATGTATCAAGATCAAATCATATGGTCATTCAATGTCATGCATGAAATTTACAAAAATTATTAAAAGCTACTGTTTCCTATAAGCTTGTCGACGAACACTAGGGGTTTTCGTCGACAACGGGTTATGACAAAAAGGGGCCACGACGAACACTAGAGTTCGTCGACATGGGATCACGACGAAAACATGAGGTTTTCGTCGCCTTGGGATTTCGTCGAATGAGATTTTGTCGGGCAAAGGGTCTTCGTCGGCCCATGGGTTTTCGTCGGGATAGTGATTTCGTCATGCAAGGTTTTCATCATCAACAGAACGCAGAAACCCTAATTAATTTCTAACAGTTACGTGATCAATCATTATATCATTATTTCTATCATATAGTCAACATCAATGGAATCCGTTCAAATAACAGTTTCATCCTATTTCTAAAACATGTTACGACTACAATCCTGATATTACAATCAATTTAACATTCACATCACATTATACATGTATTCTTAACCACAAAGATTAAATCCATCATAGTCATAACATATACAAACAACATGCAACATTACATAATACATTAACCAGAACCATCCATCATTCTAAACAAGGTCATGAACTTATACAGATCATAAGATTCGAAATATTAAAAGACATCTAGATCAACAAACAATGCTCAGCAAAAATTAATATTAAAGGTAGTGCACTAACCACAAGATCGAGCGGTTTGATTGTAGGGAAAGGACTCGTAAGAGAGGAGGAGATTACAAAGAAAAGAACTGCCGTTTGAGCGCTAGGGTTTGATAATAACTGTTTCGTAAACCTTAAACGTGTTTAAACAAACAAACCAGGCCATTGGGCCACATCTGACTTTGGGCCCAACTCATTTGCGGCGAACTCTCCCCCATCGACGAAATCCAAGTGTTTTCGTCGACCTGCATGATTTCTTCATGGGGTGTTTTCGCTGGGGAGTGTTTTCGGCCAATGTTCCAGTTTTGTCACAACTCACAAGGAAATGTAAGCGACAAGTCTATCTAAACTACATGATTCACAACTTTTATTAATTAACACAAAACATAAGTCAACATAAACATCTTATCAACTGATCATGATGCACAGTTTCAATGCAATGAACCACAAGACACAGTGTGAAGCAAGTAACGTATAGAGGAGAAACCTTGGAAACTCGAGTTGTCACATAAATTTCTCCCAAACGGCTAGGAATTTAGATTTGAAAATTTGTAGGCCTGTAGATCAGATGTTTTCACACAACATATCCAAAAATCAGCAATTTTTAACCGTAAAAAGTCGTTTAATTTGGCGATTTTCAGTTGAAAACGTGAAAAATGTTGTGCAAATCTGATCCGATTTTTGTTCTGATTCTGATGAATTTCCGTGCGAAATCGTGTGATTGATCCGTGCAATCGAGCTCCTACTCTGATACCACTTGTTAGGACCGGTTTTGACTCCGAAACGATTGCGAACCGAACGTGTGACGTGCGGAATCCGTACACGAACGTGATCGAACACACGAGACGTAATATAATCTGTGATTCTATTGATTGATGTGAAAACGTACAGCACCTGAATCACTTACAACGAACTTTCTCTCTCTAGACTTTCTCTCTCTAGCTCTAGATCTCCAAAGCTCCAAATGTGCAAAAGTCACAAAAGTCTCTAACTCTAACCCTGACTCTTCTATTTATAGGCCAAGGCTTATAAGAGCTTTCCTCTTATTTACAATATTGTCACCTTGCCTTTTCTATCTAAGTATAACAATATAAGGCTAGAATTAAACTGTTTCTGCTACGTTCTGAATTGACGAAGGCGATAGACATAAATGCACCAACAACAGGCTGCCGAGGTAAAAATATATAAATACCAAAAATAAAATTGGTTACTGATCTTCATCATTAACCAATTATAGGAGTTTCGCACCAGTAATAATCGGCCGAAAGCCACCCTTATAACCCGACTAATTCAAGGTTATGAGACACATGCATTCAAGTCAAACTTCGACTCTTAGCCATCGTCAACCGCACCTTCTGCTGAAAACCGAGGAAAAGTGGCTGAAAATAGAGGAAAAGTTTAAGGTAATATCAGATCTTATCATTGTAATGATATCCAATTTTTATATTATTATTAATGTAAAATGGCAAAATACTAAAATATGTTATATATTTATTTATTTATTTATTTATTTAAGCTCTACTTAAGCAACAAGGTAGTGGGTCGAAAGGAAAAGAAAAAAACGCTCCGGTTATTTATTTAAGCTCTACTTAAGCACGGTGTGAGGCTTGTCAACCCTAATAGCGCTATTAACTAATGACCCGCTCGCCATTGTCCCGGCGATTAAGTCGATATAAAAATGAGGGACTTCATGATAGAGTTTTTTCTAGTAAGTTAAAGTTGTTGTCCTACCCAAGGAGGACGAACGTACGTATTCTACCCAAGGAGAATACACAGGATTAATATTGGCATCCTACCCAAGGAGGATATGTAGGTTCCGTTAATTCTTTAACCCATTCCCAACCACCGGGAATCCCATGTCTTAGAAAGTGTGTGAACTCACCTCGGTTTGCTCGGTATGCTTAATTACTTGACCACAATTAGTTCAATCAAAGCCTATAGTTTGCATGTATACCCAATCAGTTTGCAGTTACAAGTTTCACATATATTATACAGTCATAGTATGGAATTAAGTATCACAACAGTTATACAGATTCATGCAAACCATGCTTCCTAGTTCATAACAACACATAACAGTCACTAACAGTAGATGACAAAAGGAATCATGCATGCAAGGTAATGATCATGGATTAATACATAGCAGTTATATGCCCCTTTCATATTCACAGTTTACATATATGCTCCTTAGTCACAGTCAACAGTTAAGTGTATGTATCAAGATCAAATCATATGGTCATTCAATGTCATGCATGAAATTTACAAAAATTATTAAAAGCTACTGTTACCTATAAGCTTGTCGACGAACACTAGGGGTTTTCGTCGACAACGGGTTATGACGAAAAGGGGCCACGACGAACACTAGAGTTCGTCGACATGGGATCACGACGAAAACATGAGGTTTTCATCGCCTTGGGATTTTTTGTCGAATGAGATTTCATCTGGCAAAGGGTCTTCGTCGGCCCAGGGGTTTTCGTCGGGATAGTGATTTCGTCATGCAAGGTTTTCATCATCAACAGAATGCAGAAACCCTAATTACTTTCTAACAGCTACGTGATCAATCATTATATCATTATTTCTATCATATAGTCAACATCAATAAAATCCGTTCAAATAACAGTTTCATCCTATTTCTAAAACATGTTACGACTACAATCCTGACATTACAATCACTTTAACATTCACATCACATTATACATGTATTCTTAACCACAAAGATTAAATCCATCATAGTCATAACATTACAAACAACATGCAACATCACATAATACATTAACCAGAACCATCCATCATTCTAAAGAAGGTCATGAACTAATACTGATCATAAGATTTGAAATATTAAAAGACATCTAGATCAACAAACAATGCTCAACAACAATTAATATTAAAGGTAGTGTACTAACCACAAGATCGAGCGGTTTGATTGTAGGGAAAGGACTCGCAAGAGAGGAAGAGATTACAAAGAAAAGAACTGTCGTTTAAGCGCTAGGGTTTGATAATAAATGTTTCGTAAACCTTAAACACGTTTAAACAAACAAACCAGGCCATTGGGCCACATTTGACTTTGGGGCCCAACTCCTTTGCGGCGAACTCTCCCCCATCGACGAAATCCAAGTGTTTTCGTCGACCTGCATGATTTCGTCATGGGGTGTTTTCGCTGGGGGAGTGTTTTCGGCCAAGGTTCCAGTTTTGTCACAAGGAAATGTAAGTGATAAGTCTATCTAAAATACATGATTCACAACTTTTATTAATTAACACAAAACATAAGTCAACATAAACATCTTATCAACTAATCATGATGCACAGTTTCAATGCAATGAACCACAAGACACAGTGTGAAGCAAGTAACGTATAGAGGAGAAACCTTGGAAACTCGAGTTGTCACATTATCCCCAACTTGAAAGAAATTTCGTCCCAAAATTTAGCACGTAGTTACTGAGGAAGCTAGATAGGTTGCGTGGTTTCCTGGTTTTCCTGGGGTGTCACATCATCCCCCCGTTGGTTTGGAATTTCGTCCCGAATTCCGTAGTAGCTTCAGCCTCAGTAGTGGTTGCACTGTTCTCGAACAATTGGGGATACTTGTGTTTCATTTGATCTTCTCGTTCCCAGGTGAACCCCGGGCCACGGTGGGAGTTCCAACGAACTCGAACAAGAGGTATTCTGGTATGCTTGAGAACCTTAACGTTTCGGTCTGTGATTTCATCTGGTTCCTCGAAGAATCGCAACTGTTCATCGATTATGAGCTCCTTCAAAGGAACTATGATGGTCTCATCTGACAGACACTTCTTCAGATTTGACACGTGTAATACGTTGTGAACTCCGCTGAGCTCTTCAGGTAGATTCAATCTGTAAGCGACTTTGCCAACTCGCTCAGTGATTTCAAAAGGTCCAACATAACGCGGGTTGAGCTTGCCTCGTTTACAAAACGAACTACACCTTTCCAAGGTGAGACTTTGAGTAGCACTCGATCCCCAACTTGGAACTCGAGTGGTTTCCTGTGCTTATCAGCGTAGCTTTTCTGATGGTCACGAGCTGCCGCCATTCGTTGTCGTATCTGAGTAATCTTCTCAGTCGTGTCTACCACAAGTTCTGGGCCTATGATTTGGCTGTCACAACTTCTGCCCAACAAAGAGGTGATCATCATTTATGTCCATACAATGCCTCAAACAGAGCGGCCTGGATACTGGTGTGGTAGCTGTTATTATACAAAAATTCCACTAAAGGTAGATGTCGTTCCCAGCCATTACCAAAATCAATCACACATGCCCTAAGCATGTCTTCAAGGGTTTGGATGGTGCATTCAGACCGCCCATCCGTTTGCGGGTGATATGATGTGCTCATGTCTAATCGAGAGCCAAAAGACTTGTGCATTGCTTGCCACAGTTCAGAAGTAAAACGCGCATCACGATCGGAAATAATAGAGGTTGGCACTCCGTGCCTCGAAACAACTTCCTTAAGATAAACGTCTACTAGAGTGGAGAACTTATCCGTTTCCTTGATAGCCAAGAAGTATGCAGACTTTGTGAGTCGATCCAGGATCACCCAAATGCTATCATTTCCGCGTTGAGATCTAGGCAGGCCAGTAACGAAATCCATGGAAATTTGCTCCCATTTCCATGTCGGGATCTCTGGTTGTTGGAGTAGGCCTGATGGTTTCTGATATTCGATCTTGACTCTCGCACAAGTCAAACATTTGCTGACATAGGTTGCTATGTTGGCCTTCATGCTAGGCCACCAATATGTAGTCTTTAAGTCGTGGTACATCTTATCCAAACCAGGACGTACTGAGTAACGAGACTTGTGCGCTTCATCCATCACATGCTCGCGTAAGTTTCCGTGAAGTGGCACCCAGATACGCCCGTTTACATAGTAGGCGCCGTCTTCCTTTTGTTCTAACCGTTTCCTCGATCCTCGTAAGGACTCAGCCCTGATGTTCTCTACCTTCAATGCCTCAACCTGAGCATCTCGTATCTGAGTAGGAAGACTAGATTGGATGGTAAGTTGTAACGCTCGCACGCGCTTAGGTGTAGTATCCTTTCAACTGAGGGCGTCGGCCACAACATTGGCTTTGCCCGGATGGTACTTGATCGCGCATTCGTATTCATTCAAGAGCTCGACCCATCGACGTTGTAGCATGTTTAACTCCTTTTGCTTGAAGATATGCTCGAGACTCCTGTGATCGGTGTAAATGGTGCACTTGGTACCGTACAGGTAATGTCTCCATATCTTAAGTGCGAAAACAACTGCTCCCAGCTCCAAATCATGAGTAGTGTAGTTCTTTTTGTGAACCTTAAGTTGCCGCGATGCATAAGCAATGACCTTGTCACGTTGCATCAACACGCAACCAAGTCCTTGGATGGACGCGTCGCAATAAACCACAAAATCGTCTGTGCCTTCAGGCAATGAGAGAATAGGCGCGCTACAAAGTCTATCTTTTAAGTACTGAAATGCAGATTCCTGTGCATCACCCCAACGATAGGTGACACCCTTCTGAGTTAGTGAAGTGAGAGGTTGCGCAATCTTGGAGAAATCCTTGATGAACCTTCTGTAGTAGCACACCAAACCCAAGAATTGGCGGATTTCTGTTGGTGTACGGGGTGCAGGCCAGTTCTTGATCGAGTCTACCTTGGATGGATCAACATGAATCCCATCCTTGTTTACCACGTGGCCTAGAAAGTGGACTTCGCGAAGCCAGAAGTCAAATTTCAAAAATTTAGCATACAACTGTTCTGTTTGAAGGAGTTCCAAAATAAGTCTTAGGTGATGCTCGTGTTCCTCCTGACTCTTAGAGTAGATCAGGATGTCGTCGATGAATACAATAACGAACTTATCCAGGTAAGGCTTGCACACTCTGTTCATAAGATCCATGAAGACCGCATGCGCATTCGTCAATCCAAAAGGCATAACTAGAAACTCGTAATGCCCATAACGAGTTCTGAACACTGTCTTAGAGATATCCTCGTCTCGGACTCTCAGTTGATGGTAGCCTGACCTTAGGTCAATCTTTGAGTAGAAACTCGACCCTTACAACTGGTTGAACAAGTCATCAATGCGTGGGAGAGGATAGCGATTCTTCATGGTCACCTTGTTGAGTTCGCGGTAGTCAATACACATTCTGAAAGTACCGTCTTTCTTCTTCACAAATAATACTGGAGCTCCCCGGGGCGAAGAGCTAGGATGTATGAAACCCTTTTCCAAGAGTTCCTGTAGTTGCGTGGACAGTTCTTCGAGTTCCGATGGGGCTAAACGATAAGGTGCTCGAGCTATGAACGCTGCTCCAGGAGCTAGCTCGATTTGAAATTCAACCTGACGATGAGGCGGAAGGCCAGGTAATTCCTCAGGAAACACCTCAGGAAAGTCACGTACGAACGGAATATCTTCTATCTTCTTCTCTTTCGTTGAGGTGTCAGTAACGAGGGCTAAAACAATAGTGTGGCCCTTTTGCAAACACTTCTGGGCCTTAAGGAAAGAGATGATGCCCACAACAGCACCACTCTTGTCGCCATGAATCACTAAAGGTTCCTCACCAGAACGAGGAATGCGGACGACCTTCTCCTTGCAAAGAATCTCCGCTCGATGTTGTGATAACCAATCCATTCCAATAACGATGTCGAAACTACCAAGAACGATGGGGATAAGATCGATAGGGAAGGTCTGACCAGCTAAGACAAGATTGTGTGTGGCTTCAAGACTTTTACCGTTTGCTAGCTCTACCATGTGTTTGGTGTTCAAAAGTGTTGGAGTGCGCTTAAGCATTTGACTAACTTTTAAGGACACATAACTAGTATCGGCACCCGAATCAAATAAAACAGTAACAAAGAAGTCATCCAGAAGAAACTTACCCATCACCACGTTGGGATCGTTCCTCGCGTCACCCTGACCAATCACAAAAGCTCGACCCCTGGCACCATTGCCACCATTGTTTCCCCCATTATTTTTTCCGTTCCCCTGATTGTTATTATTGTTATTGTGATTCTGGTTCAATTGGGGGCAGTTTCTCTTGAAGTGACCTTCAGCACCACACTGATAGCACCCCTGTTACCCTGCTGTTGCTGCTGCTGCTGCTGATTCTGCGGAGCTGGTGGCTGTTGTTGACGATTCTGATTAGCCGGTCGTGTGCTCCTGCAATCCTTTGCTTCATGACCAAGTTTGTTACACCTCAGAAAACCCTTATTGCACGGCCCACTATGATGCAGGTTGCATCGGTTGCACTTGGGGTGATTTCCCCTGTATCTACCCTGCCCCTGACTACCCGAAGATTGCTGACCAGGGCTCTTGTAGTCATCAGTCTTTCGCTGCTGAGACTGAGACTGAGCTGAAGTCGAACCCTTGCTGGAGGCTTCATCCTATTTACGTTTGTTGTCGCTGGGGGCATCGGAAGTAGTAGTAGTAGTACCAATATGTTTGGGCAGCCTGTTCTGCTCGACTGCCTGATCAGTTAGACGATGAGCCAAACGAATAACTTGCTGAATAGTAGCGAGGTTCGCTGCAGTCACATGGCTCTAGATCTCTGGCACTAAACCCTTGAGGTACAGCTCGATACGCTTGATAGGAGGATCTACCATAGTAGGACACAAGATAGCCAGCTCATTTGATCTTTTCGTATATGCCTCTATTTCAGACCCAGTCATCTTTAAGTTGAAAAACTCTACTTCCAGCTTGTGGATGTCATCATGATTACAGTACTCTTCCTTGATCAATTCCTTGAAATCGTTCCATGGGGTGGCATTAGCAGCAACCAGTCCCAGCATTTGGACCTGAGCGTTCCACCACGTGAGCGCTACACCTTCAAGAGTACCAGTAGCATACTTTACCCTACGAGCCTCAGGGCATTCACACATCTCAAAAACAGATGCGAGCTTCTCGAACCAGTGGAGGAGACCTACAGCTCCTTCAGTGCCGTTGAAAGTAGTAGGTCGGCAGTCCATAAAAGTTTTGAAAGTACACACAGGAGGCTGAGCATGTTGACCTGTCGTGCGAGTAAGAAGAGACAAAGTTAAGCACAAGTGTTGGTTCACGAGAGTAGGATCTAAAGATCCTAGAGTAATGTAACACCTCGTAAAATCACGTCCAATGAAGTATTGACACGTGTAATAAACCCTAATGAAATCAAATGTTGAGTTTAAGGGACTAATTTTTCGAAAAATCGAAAACATTGTTTATGAAAGGACTGGAGGTGTTAGCATACCTAAAATAAATTTCTAAATAACCTTTTACGGTTTTGTATTCACAAATGAGCCACTTGTTGATCAAGTGTAGCCGTTTGAGTAATTAATTGAAAGTTTGCGCAATAAAGGGTTAAAAGCGTCAACATGTTAATTCTCACCTCTGAGTGACCTTTTAACAAACCAAGTTCACTATAACCAATGGCTCTGATACCAATCTGTCACACTCCCGAAATCCACTAGCGGAGTATCACCGCATGGAGGCGTGACTGACCAGGATCAAGCCACCAATCATATTGAACAACGTAATTAAGTAAATAAAAACAACACAATATAACTGGTGTCCAAAGGAAAGTAACCATCTTTAAGTTAACATCGGAAGCATAAAATGTAAAACCCAAACATAAGCAATAAGTTTATAAAGTTTGAATGTTTAACATGGAACTCAACAGTCCATGTCCCCACAACGACCACTCCTCCTCGTGCAAGCTCCATAAGCATCTAACGACCTGCTAGGCATGTAACAACGAGTTAACAACAAAGTTGAGCGAGTTCACAGTTGGTTGTTTAGTTTTACAAGTTTGTTTTGAAAACCATAAGTTGTTTCGTAAACCACGAGTTAACTAGTATCTTTGTTTCCCAAACCATATCCATAATCAGTGGGGGCTTCCCCATGTGAACCACTAGACCGTTACCATATCGACAACTGACGAAAATAAGTTGTGCCCTACGTCAATGTCTATCATCATTGACTAAGTGCCCAGATCCATTAGTACACGCCCGTCCTACCAGTACGGTGTGAGGCTTGTCATACCTAATAGCGCTATTAACTAATGACCCGCTCGCCATTGGCCCGGCGATTAAGTCGATATAAAAACGAGGGACTTCATGATAGAGTTTTGTCTAGTAAGTTAAGGTTGTTGTCCTACCCAAGGAGGACGAACGTACGTATTCTACCCAAGGAGAATACACAGGATTAATATTGGCATCCTACCCATGGAGGATGGTGGTAGATATCCTACCCAAGGAGGATATGTAGGTTCCGTTAATTCTTTAACCCATTCCCAACCACCGGGAATCCCATGCCTTAGAAAGTGTGTGAACTCACCTCGGTTTGCTCGGTATGCTTAATTACTTGACCACAATTAGTTCAATCAAAGCCTATAGTTTGCATGTATACCCAATCAGTTTGCAGTTACAAGTTTCACATATATTATACAGTCATAGTATGGAATTAAGTATCACAACAGTTATACAGATTCATGCAAACCATGCTTCCTAGTTCATAACAACACATAACAGTCACTAACAGTAGATGACAAAAGGAATCATGCATGCAAGGTAATGATCATGGATTAATACATAGCAGTTATATGCCCCTTTCATATTCACAGTTTACATATATGCTCCTTAGTCACAGTCAACAGTTAAGTGTATGTATCAAGATCAAATCATATGGTCATTCAATGTCATGCATGAAATTTACAAAAATTATTAAAAGCTACTGTTTCCTATAAGCTTGTCGACGAACACTAGGGGTTTTCGTCGACAACGGGTTATGACAAAAAGGGGCCACGACGAACACTAGAGTTCGTCGACATGGGATCACGACGAAAACACCACGACGAAAACATGAGGTTTTCGTCGCCTTGGGATTTCGTCGAATGAGATTTTGTCGGGCAAAGGGTCTTCGTCGGCCCATGGGTTTTCGTCGGGATAGTGATTTCGTCATGCAAGGTTTTCATCATCAACAGAACGCAGAAACCCTAATTAATTTCTAACAGTTACGTGATCAATCATTATATCATTATTTCTATCATATAGTCAACATCAATGGAATCCGTTCAAATAACAGTTTCATCCTATTTCTAAAACATGTTACGACTACAATCCTGATATTACAATTAATTTAACATTCACATCACATTATACATGTATTCTTAACCACAAAGATTAAATCCATCATAGTCATAACATATACAAACAACATGCAACATTACATAATACATTAACCAGAACCATCCATCATTCTAAACAAGGTCATGAACTTATACAGATCATAAGATTCGAAATATTAAAAGACATCTAGATCAACAAACAATGCTCAGCAAAAATTAATATTAAAGGTAGTGCACTAACCACAAGATCGAGCGGTTTGATTGTAGGGAAAGGACTCGTAAGAGAGGAGGAGATTACAAAGAAAAGAACTGCCGTTTGAGCGCTAGGGTTTGATAATAACTGTTTCGTAAACCTTAAACGTGTTTAAACAAACAAACCAGGCCATTGGGCCACATCTGACTTTGGGCCCAACTCATTTGCGGCGAACTCTCCCCCATCGACGAAATCCAAGTGTTTTCGTCGACCTGCATGATTTCTTCATGGGGTGTTTTCGCTGGGGAGTGTTTTCGGCCAATGTTCCAGTTTTGTCACCAGGAAATGTAAGCGACAAGTCTATCTAAACTACATGATTCACAACTTTTATTAATTAACACAAAACATAAGTCAACATAAACATCTTATCAACCGATCATGATGCACAGTTTCAATGCAATGAACCACAAGACACAGTGTGAAGCAAGTAACGTATAGAGGAGAAACCTTGGAAACTCGAGTTGTCACATAAATTTCTCCCAAACGGCTAGGAATTTAGATTTGAAAATTTGTAGGCCTGTAGATCAGATGTTTTCGCACAACATATCCAAAAATCAGCAATTTTTAACCGTAAAAAGTCGTTTAATTTGGCGATTTTCAGTTGAAAACGTGAAAAATGTTGTGCAAATCTGATCCGATTTTTGTTCTGATTCTGATGAATTTCCGTGCGAAATCGTGTGATTGATCCGTGCAATCGAGCTCCTACTCTGATACCACTTGTTAGGACCGGTTTTGACTCCGAAACGATTGCGAACCGAACGTGTGACGTGCGGAATCCGTACACGAACGTGATCGAACACACGAGACGTAATATAATCTGTGATTCTATTGATTGATGTGAAAACGTACAGCACCTGAATCACTTACAACGAACTTTCTCTCTCTAGACTTTCTCTCTCTAGCTCTAGATCTCCAAAGCTCCAAATGTGCAAAAGTCACAAAAGTCTCTAACTCTAACCCTGACTCTTCTATTTATAGGCCAAGGCTTATAAGAGCTTTCCTCTTATTTACAATATTGCCACCTTGCCTTTTCTATCTAAGTATAACAATATAAGGCTAGAATTAAACTGTTTCTGCTACGTTCTGAATTGACGAAGGCGATAGACATAAATGCACCAACAACAGGCTGCCGAGGTAAAAATATATAAATACCAAAAATAAAATTGGTTACTGGTCTTCATCATTAACCAATTATAGGAGTTTCGCACCAGTAATAATCGGCCGAAAGCCACCCTTATAACCCGACTAATTCAAGGTTATGAGACACATGCATTCAAGTCAAACTTCGACTCTTAGCCATCGTCAACCGCACCTTCTGCTGAAAACCGAGGAAAAGTGGCTGAAAATAGAGGAAAAGTTTAAGGTAATATCAGATCTTATCATTGTAATGATATCCAATTTTTATATTATTATTAATGTAAAATGGCAAAATACTAAAATATGTTATATATTTATTTATTTATTTATTTAAGCTCTACTTAAGCAACAAGGTAGTGGGTCGAAAGGAAAAGAAAAAAACGCTCCGGTTGTTGAGGAAGTTGTTCCTCCTTTGCTTGAAGCAAATGGAAAACTCGAGGTTTAATCTCATATCTATTTCTGTAATCATCGGTTTATTACTTTATTTGTTTATTATTTACATTTATAAATATTTTGGTATTTAGGTATGGTCTATTGACGGCGGTGCTAAAAACCCCGTAGCCAATAAGGACGTCGGTAAATTCTACAGTGGGGATTGCTACATTGTTCTTTAGATTTACCATTCTCGAGAAAAAAATGATTTTTATCTTTGTTACTGGATTGGAAAGAATAGTACTGAGGTAAAACAATAATAATATAATTTTTTTAATTATTATGTGAACTACAAAAGATTAAATAATTGCATTTTCAATTTTAATCCATGTTTTAACAGGACCAAAATACAACTGCTAAGTTGACTACATCAATGAACTGCTGCAGCAGAAAACCGAAAAAGTTATTAGGCAGTGGAAGTGGACCGAAATTACCGCAACTTAGAGCCTGCTGTTTTTAGTATTCGCTTTTGTTGTTATTAAAGTTTTCTGTTATTGTCGGGTTCAAACTTTCAGACTTTCGAACTTTCAGTTCGTTTCTTGTTTTAACGTCGGTTTGTTTTATTTTTATAGATATTTCGAGGTGTTAAACTGGCCGCTGGGGTCTGGGGATACAAGTTTGATATAAGTTGCATGGGTGACGATGCCACAGCTGAGAAGTGGATCAAGGAGATCAAAACGGTTAGTTAATCTCCAGCCTGCTACTCATCCGATTGACCAAACGGAAAACGTCACCGTACCAACGAGAACCAGAAGGAAGGCGGGTGGTGGAAGGGGACGAGGTGGTGCTGCAGGTGTAGGAAAAGGGCTCGTGGCGGCAACGATAGGTAGAACGGCGGCTGGCAGTAGAGGCAGAGGTGTTAGATTGATTGACTTGGACCAGGAACCACCGTGTGAAGTTGTTCCTGAACTTGTAGGTCGTGGAGTTGGTGAGCCTGCGTTTAATAGAATCGACGCGGTTGCAGATAAAGATATAGCAATGGACTATGGAAGTGGTGATAAAGTTATCGGAGTTGAAGAAGATGGATACACACCTGCCGTGCCCGAAAGGGTAAATACGCATTTTTCTTCATCTTTTGGATAATCAGAAGCAAATTTTGTACAAACATTAAAAACTGATTCTTTTGATTTGAAGCCGCAATAATTAGATAATCATTTAGTATATTTATTGTAAATTAACATGTGCTGATGGGTTGATGCAGGTACAAGTAGGTAATTCTCCTATATATAAGACCGATAGAAAGTACAGGGTGGTTTTGGACAAGTTTATGTTGGTCGGAGGGTAAGCGGCGGAACCGAAAGAACAGGGCCCGATGCAGTTGAGGTATGTTAAAACAATAATAGAAGTTTTTCATATCAATTGCTCGTTCATATCATCAACAATTTGGATTCTTTTGAGATTCTATTTTTTTATAAATTGATAATGTTCAAGAATGTTCAATAATAGAGGTATAAATGGAAGCCGCCATGTTGTAAAAATCTGTGAAGTGTTTGGTCATACGGTTGAAAAGTGTGGTTTTAAAATTGATAATGTTCAAGAATGTTTGAAAAAACAAGATATGGCAAAAAATTTGATGGGTACTACAAGGGATACGACCCAAAATGATGATTTTATTGAGGTTATAAGGAAATCAAAAGCTCAAAACAAAGGGAAAAAACCAATTTGGCAAGTTAAAAAATCTAATGTTGGGCATACTGTTTCGGAATCTGGTCCATCTCTGCAAAATGATGTGGATGTTAGTACTGAATTGGGCTCAAAATAGTGCTGAACATGGCTCATTTGCAATTGGGCTTGCTGATTATTCGACTTTAAAGGCTGCTTGGCCTCAACATTCAGCTGATGTGGATCTGGGCTTGCCAGATAATGCTGGCGGTACTGCTGGGCTTCAAAAGAACAGCCCACTGATAGACGTTCATGTCTGGATCAGTTGCTGGGCTCAGCTATGGCTGCTGGCCCATCAGCGCTGAATAAATGTGTGTATATATGTGGTTTGGCAATGAATAAAAGTGTGGGTATTCAAGCAGTAACATAACTTACCTGTTCGTGAGTTTGTTTCGAGTGTAATTGAAGCTTGAAACCCAATAAGATAAGCTGTGTAAAGGGATAAATGTGTTCGGGTGTTAACAAACCTAACTCATCCCAACCCAAGTTCACATGTTTTGCTCTTTTCCAAGTGACGTATTGTTGACACCGCCGCAACGCGCGGGTTTCCCACTATATTACATAAAAAATGACCGAATTGACATTCTCATTAACAAAAAAAAAAGTGGGTGAAGTTAACCCAGTGGACTAAAATGGCAACGTATGAAACTATTTTGACTAAAATAACAACGTTTTAAACTTTTAGATTAAACTGGCAAAATGACCCAAATCACACAATTAACTCTCAATATTAATATATTATATTACAAACCTGTATATTAAATGAAGATTTAGAAAATATTATTTTTAATTTATTGCTTCCTTTTTAACCACTTTTAGACTCGTAAAATTGGTAAATTCCCATAAAATTTTAAGATGCTATATGAAGGGTCAAGTTAAAATGTCTAACTTTTTATCATTTTCTTCCATTCATACACTTATTCCCTTGATCAATGACATTTATGTCTAAAATTAATAAAAAATAAGGTTATGGATAATAAACTTAGGGCTGTAAACGAACCGAACGAACACGAACAAGGCCTTGTTCATGTTCGTTCGTTAAGGAAATAAATGTGTTCACGAACGGCTCATGAACACTTACCGAACGAGATTTTATGTTCGTGTTCGTTCATTAAGGAAATGAGCGTGTTCGCGAACGGTTCACGAACACAAATAAATTTGGCGAACGCGACGAAGGATAAAGATAGATGGCCCAAAGAGTAGCACTCGAACTTGAATCCCTTATTATGGAACGGAGGTCGATGTATTCGTGGATGTAAATAATGAGAAATGAAAGGGAAATGATGCATAAACAAGGTGAAAGTGGGTTTCCTAGTTTAATTGTTAGGGAAATAAAATAAATAAAAGTTTAATAATATGAAAAGTACAAATAAATAAGAAAGTACAAAGATCTTCAATTAAAATACAAACATACGAACATAAACGAACGTAAATCAACGAATGTTCACGAACACCATACCGAACGTTCACGAACACAATGGAACGAACGAGACCTCTGTTCATGTTCGTTCATTTAACTAATCGAACGAAATTTCTTGTTCATGTTCGTTCGTTTATTAAACGAACGAACATAAACGAACTTCCCGCCGAACGGTTCACGAACTGTTTGCTGAACGTTCGGTTCGTTTACAGCCCTAAATAAACTCATCACATTCATCAACAACATATATTCAAAAATACATTTTATTGTATTTGTGTATTTGGACTAAAGGGCTAATCAGTGAACCAAAATAAATCAAAATTAACATGTAATGTGTTTTGCAAGAAGTTAGTTAAAAATTTATATGTAAACGCGGGTTTCCTACTAAATACAAAAATGTTGCAGTATACTATATAATGTTTATCATAAGATTTCCCGTACGTTGCAGCCGCGCTTCGCGGGGGCTTTTATACACACACATACACACACACACAACGTATATACGATTTTTTAACGTTTACAGATTTGAATTATGTTCTCCGCCCATATTGTTGACTCCGCTACAACGCACGAGTTCTCTACTAGTATAAAATAATAAGGGGATATACCCGTGCGAGAAAACCTGCGAATTGAACGGACGATGTAATCGGATATTGTGGGTGTTTGGGTTAGCTTATTTTGGAGCTACTTTTAACTTATCGACTTATAAAAAGTCAATAAGTCATTTTGATAAGGGTTGAGAAGGAGTTTTATGGCTTGAAAAAGAAAAAAAATGAGAAGTTAGATTTTCTGACTTCTTACTTATAACTTATAAAAAGTCGAGTTAAATGTCATTTTAGCCCCTGTGGTTTGGGTCGTTTTAACAGTTTAGTTTAAAGGTTTCATTTTTCGCCCATGGGTCCAAAAATATTTCACCGTTGCTATTTTAGTCCACATGGTTAACTTCATCCATTTTTTCTGTTAACGAGAATGACAATTCGGTCATTTTATATGTAATTTTGTGAACTAGAAGGGCAATTCGGTCATATAATATGATCGAGCTACCTTTCTCGTTAACATAAATAATGGATGAAGTTAACTGAGTGGACTAAAATGGCAACGGTGAAACCTTTTTGAACCTACAAGCAAAAAATGAAACCTTTGAACTAAACTGACAAAATAACTCAAACCAAGAACTATGATATCTAACTTTAAAAAGTTAGTAAGGGGCTGTTTGGCTAAGCTTATTTTAGTGACTTATTTACTTATTGACAAGTTAAAAGGTGTTTGGTTAGCTTATTATGTGATAGAAATAAGTAAATAAGTCACTCGACTTATTTCCTTTTTCAAAAAGTGAATTAGTCATGTTAGCCAAGCAGCCCCTAAGTTATAAGTTAAAACAATGTCATACACCCCCGTTAATTGGTTTTGTAACCGTTCTGCTATCGTACTTCCGGCGACTCTACCAGCCGGACGAAGGCGGAGCAAAGATGGCGGGAGGAGCAATCGAACAGCAGTACGCGACGGCGAAGATATCAGTGTGGTGGGACATAGAGAACTGTCAGGTACCAAAAGGCTGTGAGCCTCATTCAATCGCACAGAATATCAGTTCCGCCTTGGTTAATATGAACTACTGTGGACCGGTCTCGATTTCGGCTTACGGCGACACTAACGGCATCCCTGCTTCCGTCCAACAAGGCCTCAACAGTACTGGAATCGCTTTGAATCATGTTCCTGCTGGTATATAAACCCTAACATGGTGTTTACGTGTATCTGTATTGTATGTACGTATACTTTATGATTTGTTCATTGTTTGTGTGTATCTTGTAGATGTGAGTTTGTGTTAGGGTATGAAAAAGGTCAAGATACACCTGTTGACTGGTCAACTTTAACTGTTTGCCACTGGTTATATATGGTTTGACCTCTGGATTAGTGTGGAAAAGCCATAGGCTATGGTACAGTGGCGGAGCTAGACTTTAAAACCAGAGGTATCCAAAAAAAAAATAAAAATTACGGTGTATTCATATAAAATCCTTTATAGGGGTATCCTCGTATTTTTTTAGGGGTATCCTTTATATAAAATCGAAAAAAAACAAAAAATTAACACTGCGAAACACTACGAACACGACTTTGAGCCGTAGCCCGTGCTACGGCTCCTAACATGCTGTCTCCGCCCCTGCTATGGTATGGTGTTGGCCCATCCTTGGAGGATGATCCGCGACGTAAGCGCCACGTAGGATGGGTGTGAGGATGGGGCAAAGGGGATGAAACTAAGGAAATGGGGGATGAGCCTTATATATATATATATAAGTTGTATGTATAGGTGTGTGAGAGAGGGGGAGGACCGTCACAATCGTTCGGACGGAGACGGGGAGGACGCCGCTTGGGGGGGGGGGGGCGAAATGGGCGGAGGTGCGGCGCCGGTGGGGGACGATCCAAGGCCGAAGCCCACACCGTGCAGCCTTATTTGTGGATGCATTATGTAGTCTGTAAACTCATATATGGATTTCTATGCTTTGTCATGTTATATATAGATGGGATTTGAGGCGTTGAGCTAATATCTTTGATTTGTTACTTCAGTCAACCTGATGGCAATCTGGAAAATAAGATTAATTCAAACTCTCATCAACCAGGATATATGCACCAGTCTAGGGGTGAGCATACAACCGAATTAACCGAACCGTAACCGAAATAACCGAAAAAACCGAACCGAAATAACTGATAACCGAAATAACCGAAGGGTTGGTTATTTATATTTTTAATAACCGATTTTTGCGGTTCGGTTATGGTTATTCTTATTTTCATAACCGCAAATAACCGAACCAAATAAACATAGCCAAATCCGTAGCACCATAAGTCTTTAAGTTTGTATTTAAATGCTTAACCATGGCCTAATCAATATGTATCTTTGGTGAAGTATTTGAATGTTTTAACTTTTAACCATGACCCAACTTTGATGAAGATTGCACTACAACTTTTTATGTTTTGATTAAAAAGTGTCGAATTTAAAAACCACTTTGTGTTCGTATGTATGTTTCCACATAACACGTGACTACACGTGTTACTTTTGTTTTGGAATTAGTATGCATATGGTAGTGAAATATAATTGATTAACCGTATATTTATTGTTTGCGCATTAATTTTGCTCGACCCACACATTTAAAGTCCAACATTAGAAACAATGAAAATAACCGACCTATAACCGAACCGAAACCGCATTAACCGCAATAACCGATTAACCGAAACCGCATTAACCGAAACCGAACGGTTATGATTTTTTGATAACCGCAATGTGCGGTTATGGTTTCGGTTATAGGTAATAACCGAACCGAACCGCACCATGCTCACCCCTATGCACCACCCTAGTCACATTTATAATGTTTCTTCAAGTGGATTGAACTCCAGTCACATTCTTGTAGGCCCTGCCCCTGATTATTCGTGGAGTGATGAAAATAACGTGACTACCTACCAAGGTCATCATCATAATCATCCACAGTCGGTATTGCCCCAAGGTAATCTGCAACCAACACCTGCACCTGCTCCTATAGATTTCTTTCCTCTTTATATGCCACCTCCCATGCCTGATTTTGTTCACGATGTTAGTAAGCTTAACGTTTCTGATTCTGGTAGAGAAAACAATCCTCTGATGAGTGAAGGACAGCTGAAACAAAATTCTGTTGACTCTTCAAATCACGAATACATAAACAATCCACAAAAAGGACATGGTATGCCTAACAAGCCTCAGTTTCACAAATACCCACCGTTGGTTACTAATCCTGATTTTCAACCACCATCTTCCTCAGAGTTGGAGACACCTGGATGCCCAAAACCTTCAGAAAATGACCAAGATCTTACAAAGGTAATTGTAAGTGCCTTAGCAACACTAAAATGTGAAAAGATAATGCCTACTGAAGCAAACGTAGTTAACTGCATTCGATATGGGAAACGTAATCAACCTAATATTGATGTTAAGAAGGCTCTGAAGAGTGCCTTAAAGCAGCAACTGGTAGTTAAACAGACTCTTGGCTCATTTGTTGGTAAAGATGAAAAGATATGGAAGTGTGTGAACCTTAAAAGTAATAATATTAAAGATCACTCAAAAGCAACCTGGGATGAACTCCAGAAGTTTTTATCAACTCCTGCTGGTCGTTCTGCTATAACTGCTTCCCAGTGCAGGTAACATTTGCTTCTAGTTAATTTTATCACAGTTGCAGATGACATTTTTCACCTCTTTTCATGTGAGTTGGTTGCTTTGGGTTATATTATATCTAGCTGGGTAAATAAAAAATTAGCTTAAAAGCAAAATGGCCCAGGTCAAACTGGTTGAAAGTTATCCAAAGTGTTTTTTTAAATGCATAAAACCTCCAAAATCACTATGTATATTTTTTTAAGGTTCTTAGTTGGATAGTATAAATTGTTCATTTATGTGAGACTAATTATTTAAAGGAAAGTTTAGACCAAAAGTTTAATCCACACCCCTTTTGAAGTCACAAAAAACTCTTTTTGACCTATTAGCAGACGTATCCACGTTTAGTAAATATAACTTGCCTTGAGCATTTACATGACGTGTGTTGTAATTTTTGTTTTGCATAGATACGAGGCAGCGATTATCGTAAAGAGAAAATGCCTAAAACATACAGCTTTGGGTGAGATACTTCACATTTTGCACTTGGCAAGCAGTGCAAAGAAGTGGATCATACATCACCCATCAGGATGGCAACCAGTTAGTATCTCTCTTCCGGAATCCTATGTGTAACCAACCGCCCTGCCAGTTGAAAATGAAAAAAAAAGGTTTTCTGTAGTTTTAGGTTAGTAGAATTCAATTAGCTTGATTAAGACGACTGACGAGTAATGGTCACCCGTAGGAGGGGGATATGCAACTCGACAATCAGTTTAAGAATCGACTGTCCTATTATACACCACTAGGCTTCTTATTTTTCATTCAGTCACTTGTCGGTAACTTGAGAAGTACGTTTGTGATAGGAGTAAGACCTGGATCACCGGTTCAAATCAAACGGTAAAATAAAAGATAGTTCTACGGCTCGTTTGGATACAGATTCACCACCAAACGAAACGGTAGGGCTGCGACATCTAACCGAAGATACAAATACACCACTACGGTTAGAGAATCGTGTCTAAGTTCACCACCCAACCCCTCCACGGTTGAGCTAGCATAGACGAATTAATTAACCTACACACACAAGAGATAATTAACAAGAAAAAAGGCATTCTAAAACTCACTGAAGTTTCATTGCTCACAAAGTGTTTACATAAAGAAAACTCAACAAAATAACTACCCTACGCGGCCACGCTTTTACATCTTAGGAAAAAGAAAGACTAAAGTACCAACTAAAAAGCAGAAAGTACAACTAAAAAGAGCATGACCTAAAACTAAATTAAAAACATGGGCATAAAGAGAAATAACTGGTGTGTGGATTTGCATGGGAGCCTTGAACTGCCACCATGGATATTCGACACGATCCGGCTAACCCATGTTGGTGCCATTTCGCATGCTGCTACTGTGCAACGGATCCGTTTTTCTATCGACTCGTCTTTAACGGTTAGCGATCCTACGGCTAACAAGCGTTGGCTCAAGAGGTGGCTATCAGTTTGACTAAACATTGAGGTAAAAAATGATTAAACATTCTTTCTTTGCATAGAGATAGTTGTTTATAGTTTAAACCATGGGGCATAGATTGGAGTGAAGAATTACCTTAGCTACTTCATTCATCAGATCAAAACTGGCAAATATTAAGTTCAAATCATTTCACAAAACTAGACCATAATATTCATTTAACCAAAAGGAACAGAGGTTAGTTTGACTTGGTGCATAGGTTTTTATGATTGCGTTTTACAACAGTGGCATGAAACAATTATTCAAATTTCTAAATTTAGTCAAAGGTCAAATGTGCGATTTTAAGTTGGATAAATTAAATCAATTTCATGGAATAAGATCATTGGTTTTCCAAAACTATCACTTTAGTTATTTTGTTTTTTGTTTTTAAACATGTTTTTGTTTTTATTGTGTTTTTGGTTTAGTTTATGTATAAAAAATCATGATGGTTGTTCTTTTTAAAAACTTGTGAGTATTTGACACAATGATAAAACACCTTTTGTTTGTGTTTTACTCCATTGCGTTTTATAACACAATGAAAAAACTTTTTTTTGTGTGTTTTTAGTCCATTGCTTTTCATAACACAATGAAAAAATACATGTTTGTGTGTTTTAAGTCATTGTGTTTTACAAAAAAAGAAGTAAAAAACACATTTTTGTATGCTTTTAGCTAATTGCGTTTTAGAAAAAACACATTTTTTTGGGTTTTATGTCCATTGCGTTTTAGAAAAAAAAAATCATTTTTTTTGTGTGTTTTTATCCATTGTGTTTTACGTATCTAGGTGTTCGAAATTTTTTTTTTTACAAAAGTATAGCTATAGTATACTCGTTTTAAAGATAAAAAACGCTCTTTTATGGTGCAATTTTAATTAAAAAATAATGTCGTATAAAAGAGTTATTAATGTTTAAAAATCAGGAAGAATTAGAAGATAGAGAAACTATTGTCTTATATTGACTAAAATACCTCTAAATAAACCCACACGTCTTTTTTTCAATTTCACTCATTTAATCTTAACAATAGATTATTAAATAGTCTTAACCCTTGATTATAGGGCTGGTCCAAGAATTTTGGAGGCACAAAGCGAATCGAAAATCCGAGGACCTTTTTTAACACTTCGATTTAAATAATACTTTTGTAAACGTGGACACAATCTTTTAGTTTATTATTGTTTAAAACTAAGTAGACAAAATATGTGCTTATTAAAAAATAAATTTTAACATTTCTTTCTAGTTTGGGTGAGGTGATTAAAAAATGTAGCTATAATCCATTACTAGTTTGGGTCGAGTGTCAGGTTTAAATCAGAATAACAGAAGTAATTTCACAGGGTTGGGATTTAGCTAGTTCATTTTATTCCTTTGTTTGCGGTCCTTGTTTATTTCTTTATACCATCCACAATAAACAAATTGTGTTCTTACCAAAGACACTGTTACTTTTAGGGGTGCCTTATTCCCACATACCCTATATCTTATTTTCACATCCCCTTTTGTATACGGGCCGTATACAATTATACGGCTCGTATAGAATGTTTTTTAATAGGAAAATGCGCAGGGAATGTTTTTTTTGTTTTATTATATACGGCTCGTATACAGTTATACGGGTCGTATACATGTGTATACGATTTGTAAAACGTATACGGCTCAATTGATTTATTTTTGTGGGTTTTTGATGTTACCAATGGTATACGGGCCGTATAACTATATACGGGCCGTATATATTGGCGTTTTTTCAAGTATCACGTTTTATTCCCGTAAAAACACAATCATTCTAGGGTTTCTAAACTCTTCATCACCTTTAACAATGTCGATAAACGTTGATCGGAACATGCCGCTTAAATCGGAGCACAGGTAGAGTAACGTTACCGATCAGTCCGTTGATGAAAACCTTAGCGTTCGCAGAGATCTTCGTGTTGGTTATTTATCGATTCCGAGTAACTAGCAGAAGAACCTGACACAAACAAGTTCTCCACAGTTTGTTATTCAGATCTCTGTTCGGTCATCTTTCCAAACTACAACACACGATACTTTTAATAAGCTGTCATAGTTGTCAAATTCGATTTCAACAAATCTTTTCATTTTCCTTCAATTTTCTAAAACATTCTCTGTTACATGAAGACGTGTTGGGTTCTTCTACTAGTGGTATTTTACTGAAGTATTGAAGATTGAATGTGCAAACCCAACCGTTTTTTACTACGGAAACGATGGCTATGCGAAATACAAACCGCAACCGTTTTTTACTACGGAAACGGTGGCTATGCGAAATACAAACCGCAATCTTTTGTGACTATGGGAAACACAAGTTTTCTTTTTGAGCTTGATGGATGTCCGTTCCGTTATCTCAGTTGAGGCGGGCATTGTTTAAATCTGAATATAACTAGATGTTACGTGTATCAGCGTTGTTGATCACCCTGTGTGAGCATTGGAAACCCGACAAACAGTCTTGACAACTGTGACATTTTATCTATCTATGTGTGTCACATTCTAATTAGCGTTGTTAACTACCAAAAGAATGCATACACAAATAGTTCTAGTGGACGAAGCAAAGAGACCGTTGGGTATCTGAATCAGGTTCTCAAACAAACACTACCAAAGATGAGTTGGTGATAAATACCGGAGTTGTTATCTCGGTTGTTCAGCGTTATTCGAATGTAAGTGGATCGAGTGATACGCTTATCTATAACAAAGATGGATGCGGTTTGCATATTCAATCTTCATTGCTTCATTAAAATTACAACACACGATAAAAATTGCATCAACTCTCCTATATCAACTTGAACGGTTGATGGTTACAAGGATCGTTCTAATAGATTAAAGAGAATAAACCATTTTTTTACCAATTTTCACTCCAGTAGTTGAAACTTGAGCGCAGGAATCAATTCAAAACCCTCACCCTCAAAATCAACCAGAAACCAAAGGAAAAAAAGGGCTGATAATGGCTGATGGTTCTTCGTTGAGGAAACCAAACGTAGACGGAGATGATAGGCCTGGTAACCGGAAGAGAAATCAATTGTATTTTTTTAGTTGCTTCTCTTTGTTAAGTTTCTGAACCAACCGAAATCCACAAATTCCAACAGTTTCTTCATAGATTCCGTCCGGTTTCCAAACTCTTTCACTCAAAGTTAATATTCACTGTGGTGGATGCAAGCATAAAGTTAGAAAAATACTCAACTTGAACGGACGATATGTATCAACAAATTGTGAGTGGGAATATGGCTATGAAGAATAGTATGGATAAACAATCACCGGTACGGGTTTTGGTGTTTCGGTAGGTTGAAAGAGTGTCGGGTACTTCTGCTAGTTATTCGGAATGTTTCGAATCATCACAGAAGACGTGTCGGGTTGTTCTGCTAGTAGTATGAGTCTGAGTCCATTGTGGTTCGTGAATGTTTCGAATCAGGTTCTCAAGACAAGGATCGTTCTAATAGATTAAAGAGAATAACCCCTTTTTTACCATTTTTTACCCATAGTATACGAGCCGTATCAGAATATACGGCCCGTATACAACCATCGTATACATTGTATACGATCGGTAAAAATATTTTTTACCAATGGTATACGGCCGTATAAACCGTATACGACTCGTATACATATGGTAAAAAATGGTAAAAACCTCTTTAATCTATTAGAACGATCCAATAAACGAAGAACAAAGCCTATTTTCAAAATGACATCTAGCATTACTAACAGTTCAAGTAAGTGTCTAAAATTTTGAAAATTAAGGTTTACCTTGTTAGTTTCTCAAACACTACTAAACATCTGCTTTCTGAATCTGAATCAGAATGTTAACTTTTTAGTTGCTTATCTTGTTAAGTTTCTGAACCAACCGAAATCCACAAATTATGTCACTTTGTGTATTGACGAAGCTGACAAACACATTGGTATTTTCTCAAAATGTGCAAACTTGAAGAATCTCACATTAAAGGAGTATGCAACCGAAATCCACAATTCTTTTACTCATAAACCATTGAATCCCAACGGTTCATTTGTAACCGTAAGGATGATGCAAATTTGTACGTAAAGATCTCTACACAAACTCTTCTACATCTTTTAACCAGTTGTCCATCACTTAAGACCTTGAAAAGATTTGTTGAAATCGAAGCATTCACGAACCACAATGGACTCAGGCTCATGTTCAAGTAAGTGTCTAAAAATCTGAAAATTCAGGTTTACCTTGTTAATTTCTCAAAACAAAGTCTCGTTTCTTCATCTTCATCTTCAAGAACAATGATGAACAGATGATGTCAGATAATACTTCATTTGTCGAGAAACCATTATCTTGTGATACATGAACGTTGTATTCTTGTCTTTCAGAAGAGTTTGTATTGAACCAAGAATACTTCAAACATTCTATACCTTGCAACGTATAGAGGTGCAAGAGAATGGCGAGTTATTTTCAGTTATTTCTGTTGATCCACACATTCCATTGTTTAAACCAGAATCAGGTTCTCAAGACAAGGATCGTTCTAATAGATTAAAGAGAATAAACCAATTTTTACCATTTTTTACCATAGTATACGAGCCGTATCAGAATATACGGCCAGTATACAATCATCGTATACATTGTATACGATCGGTAAATTTGTTTTTTACCCAGAGTATACGGCCGTATAAACGGTATACGGCCCGTATACATATGGTAAAAAATGGTAAAAAATTTCTTTCTTTCCTTTTTTTAGTTGCTTCTCCTGTTAAGTTTCTGAACCAACCGAAATCCACAAATTCCAACAGTTTCTTCGTAGATTCCGTCCGGTTTCCAAACTCGGTCATTCCTTGTGATACATGAACGTTGTATTCTTGTCTTTCAGAAGAGTTTGTATTGAATGGCGAGTTATTTTCAGTTATTTCTGTTGATCCACAAATTACATTGTTTAAATCAGAATCAGGTTCTCAAGACAAGGATCGTTCTAATAGATTAAAGAGAATAAACCATTTTTTACCATTTTTTAACCGAGAGTATATGAGTCAGGCGTTGGAAGGATTGTAGTAGTAGGACATTGGTACCACTGTGAAAATTGCATCAGGAAGCTCAACTTGACTTGACATTGGTACCACTGTCAAGTATGTCGGGTTCTGCAAATATTATCTTGACAGTGGATCGAGTGATACGCTTATCTATTCTGGTCAAGGTGGGCATGGTTTGTTCGGGAGTAAAATTGCATCAGAAGGGGAGAGAGTCTGATACAATAAGGATGTTGGGAATTAAACGCATGTACGTGACAAAATAAGGATGTTCGCATAAACATATATTCGTTTCATAACCTCCTCCTATAAATCAACCACAACTGACAAAGAGCCTGTATTAGAAGCCATCCTATGTCTTTTACCAACCGAAGAGGCAGCAGAAGACGTGTCGGGTTCTTCCAACATTCACGAACCACAATGGACTCAGACTCATACTACTCACCCTCCCCTGAGGAAAAGTTTTCCCGACGACTCAAGAAAATCCACAATCAATGTATACAGGTGCAAGAGAATGGCGGGTGATATAGTAATTTTCAATAATGTAGGAAGGATTGAAGTAGTAGGACATTGGAATCTGGTTCTCAAACAAACCAACAAAATCCTGATAGAGAAAAACATCAACAACCATTTTTTCTTTTCCTTCAATTTCGAGAACATTCTCCCTGTGTATGTGCTTGTGCTGTAGAAACCGGTGATGAATTTGTATACACAACTGAACGTTAATTGATATTGTTTTAGACAACAACAACAGATAATGAACGGATTGTTGGTGGATAACGCAAACAAGTTCTCCACAGTTTGTTATTCAGATCTCTATTCGGCCATCTTTCCAAACTACAACACACGATAAGTTTAAACTTTATAGTGTGTGATTTGACCAGGAAATGATTGGGAATTAAACGCATGTCCGTAATCCCGCGTTGATAGCTTCCGTTTTATTCAGACTCCTTGTTGATGTTTTATTTTTTTATACTTTTAGAAAGTTTTGAGCACCTCACCACTCTAAAATACTTGAAAAATCAAATTTTCGTTCCATACGGGCCGTATAACAGTATACGGCCCATATACACGTTCGTATACATTGTATACGACCAGGCAAACTTATTTACACATGGTGTATACGGGCCGTATAATAGTATACGGCCCGTATACACCATGTGTAAATAAGTTTTCCCATGTGTTAATATTAGGACCCAGCTTTTAATAGCTATCATTGTAAATATATAATATTCTTGTTTTATAATAATTATATATATGTATTTTTTTTTTAAAACTTAGGCCCTAAGCAATCGTCTCGATCAAGATTACTTTCTACCCAAATAAACACAAGGGTTTCTAAAACCCTCCTCTTTAATTATTAGGTTTTGTAACCGTTCTGCAATTGTACTTCCGGCGACTCTACCAGCCGGACGAAGGCGGAGCAAAGATGGCGGGAGGAGCAATCGAACAGCGGTACGCGACGGCGAAGATATCAGTGTGGTGGGACATAGAGAACTGTCAGGTACCAAAAGGTTGCCAGCCTCATTCGATCGCTCAAAATATCAGTTCTGCTTTAGTTGATATGAATTACTCTGGACCTGTTTCGATTTCGGCTTACGGCGACACTAACGGCATCCCTGCTTCCGTCCAACATGGCCTCAACAGTACTGGAATCGCTTTGAATCATGTTCCTGCTGGTATATAAACCCTAACATGGTGTTTACGTGGATCTGTATTGTATGTACGTATACTTTATGATTTGTTCATTGTTTGTGTGTATCTGATAGATGTGAGTTTGTGTTGGGGCATGAAAAAGGTCAAGGATACACGAATTTTTTTTGGAAATGGTATATTTTGAAAACATTTTTAGGAAAACGGGGAAGTCAAAAAAAAAAAAAAGGTAAATGGGGTATCCGCTATTAGCAATAGCGGATTAGGAAGAAAAATGTTGTGTACTGTAGCTTGGTGTCAGAGATGTGTCCTAATCCGCCATTCTCAATAGCAGTTTAGGAACAAACACTTGACCAACTCAACCCAGTTAACCCTAGTTAGTTATATTACCCAAAACCTAGTTAAGTTTTAACAAACCAAAATAACCCTTTAACTGATCTACCTAACCTCCGTTAAATTTGGATTCCTGCCGTTAACTTTGCTCCATTAAAACCTATATAAATTAGCAAGTTTTCTATGCATAAGGACTTGTACATTATGCTTTGCACATTATTCAAAAAAAAACTTGACTTTTTAGTTTTAACCCAAAGGTTTGGTGGTCGATGACGGTTGTGTGACATTAGTACTATTTGACACCGTTTTACGCCCCGCTGCAACGCGGGGTGTGCTTTGTGGGTTTTTCAAAGAAAAAATGGTTATGCATATGGTTGTCGTAACGTTGGCTTTAGGGGGTTTCCAAAAAAATGATTTTTTTTTACTTTTCACCCAAAAGTATTTCATAAATTACTTTTAACCCAAAATTTTTTATCTTTTGCAATCTATCTTCATAACTTTTTTTACTTTCAACTTTGTTCCTTTATAGTTTTCATTTTCCGCAAATTTTGCGCTTTATGCTTGGTTCTAAATTTTGTGACATAACACATCACAG
>JARYGA010016777.1:0-49771 GCA_030545235.1 Helianthus tuberosus
TGTATGTTTAAAAATAGTATTAGTACATACTATGCGCTTAAACGCTAAATAAGGCGATTAGGAGCCGTTTACGGGTTCAATACCTAAAGCTGATATTTTTATTATTCCAGAAGGTCTAAAATAATTTATTTATCATAACTAATCAGTATCAAAAGGTTTGGGGTCGTTTAGATATGTAAAACTCATTTTATGGCCCGTAAGGGCAAAACCGACAATTACCGGATTAAGCTTACGACTACTAGTTATGCTCAGCCCAAAATTAATTAAAAATCTTTAAAAATCCCAAAATAATATATTACATCATGTTGGACCATTTGCGTGACCCTAAAAGTCAGTTAAGGCAGTTCATCTTCAAATATGAAGGCGGAATCAACATATATAAAGTCATAACAGCTTTGTTCCTTTCAATTCTTCTTCTATTAATCGATTCTGAGTCTTTACAATCAATTTCTAACAAAATTTCGACAGCACCTTGACTCACACACAAACACCATCTGCTTTCTATTCAAATGACACACTCTCCTATATATAGGCCCTAGGTTTCTATTGAAAATGACACACTACCAGTTCAATAGAAAGCTGATCAATAGGTTTCTATTGAATATGCACAATATCAGTTCAATAGAAAGCTGATCAATAGGTTTCTATTGAATATGCACAATATCAGTTCAATAGAAAGCTGACCAATAGGTTTCTATTGAACTTGCCTTGAAACCCCTTCAAGAGAAACACCCTAGATAAACATGTAAAACCCTAATTTCTAATCTATTGTGTGCTCATTCATTCTATCTAGACAAAAGCTTTATAAGACGTAATCAGCAGACATTCAGTGCACCAACAGACTCCCCCTTGGATGTTGATGAAGTCTTTGGCTTCAAGTCTTTAGTCTTTGCCTTTATCAACTTTGTCTTCTCATTGCAAAAACTCTTTCTTCGCAGGTTCAGAAACTCAAACTAGCTCCATCTTCAAACTCCCCTTTGACTGTTGATCCAGACTCCCCCTTTCACAGACTCCCCCTTTCAATATGCTAAAATCTGAGATCTTTATCTGGTTCAAACTTTGACATTTAGCTTCCGTGGGAATAAAGAAGTCCAAAACCTGTTTCTCAAACATCAATCATTAGAAACTATCTTTTTAACAATAAATCACAAACTCAATCAGTTTTAGAAATCCACTCAAGTATTCAGGTCCAAGTTAATGAACCTAAACACTCGATTAATCTACCAAGTTCAATTTAATGATCTCGGTTGATCATTTGACGAATCAAACTGATTTTGAAAACAACAATTTACACATTTTCTGAAAATAACAAGTATCAAGTTAATGAACTTGTTTTTGACTTTCCAATAAATCAGACTCTATCAAGATAAGCTCTCCTCATTCTTCAGTCCAGAATCTCCTGCATCTGCTTCAAACATCTGAGAATTCAACAATCAACTCTCCACTTTGGTTTGTCTAAAATAAAGCAGAAATAAAATCTTTTTGG
Organism: Helianthus tuberosus; assembly: GCA_030545235.1. Taxonomy (NCBI): domain Eukaryota; kingdom Viridiplantae; phylum Streptophyta; class Magnoliopsida; order Asterales; family Asteraceae; genus Helianthus; species Helianthus tuberosus. The sequence goes on from JARYGA010016777.1 coordinate 1,487, forward strand.
ATTTTATAAAGTGTTCTAAACTAAGAAATGAAATACAGAAAACTTAAATTTCAGAAAGTAAACAAAGTAAACTATTTACAAACATATTTTTGCCAAGCGTGTCAGGGAATCATATCAGCTTTTCAGACAAATTACAAGTACCGTTAAGCTTCATTTCATACTCAGACTTAAACAATTCACCTCGATTTTCGATATACTGATCCATCTTAAATTCTCACACACATTTCAATTTACTCAGGATATGAATTAGATGTCTTATGAACTAGCTCATTCATGTGTGCCACCTCTTGAATATACCCCCGTATCCAGAATCCCAATAATCAGTCTTACAGGTGAGTATACTACAATGATATCTGTATATAAATTAGGTATGCGAGGGCCGAGGGATCTCAGGTCGATACTTCCGTATACGCAGAGAGATATCAGCTTCGACTTTACGGTATGTCCCCTTTAGAGGATCTTTTTGCTACAACAGCAGCGACTATCAATTTTATTGTTTCATCGGCATGCTGAGGGTTTAATGCTATGTTTCAAGCATTGCAGAAAGTATTAGCCAAGGACTAGGTCAGAACTACCGTTCAGCAGAAGTCCCGGAATAATACCCCAGACATCATTGAGTATAAAGACCTAGTATATCAAATTATGAGACCTTTCAAACGAGATTTCAGGGGTTACCTATATATCCAAGTAGTGTTCCCCACGAATTTCACAAGTTTGAAATTTAGGTTTATATCCCGAATAAATCTACTAAATGTGCGAAAACCTATCGACACATCATCAGTGAGACTGTTTAACTCAATTAAACTTTACAAATCTTTAGCATACTGTAATTGTCTAGCCGATGTACTATCATTTTCCCTATAAACACAAGCTCTTTTTCAAATTTTATCATGTTTTTGTATTTTTGCATTTTTTACTGTTTTTGTATTTTCTGAAAACATAAACTATATACATCTATCTACTCCCCCTAAATACCAAAACAAGTAAAAAATCGACAAACCATTGCAGATTGTTTCTCGTCTTCATCCGCAACAGTACTCTCATCAACGCCCACAATTCCATCCGACACCGAAAGAAGCTTCATACCATTCAGTTTTAACAAATATTTAAACCGATTTTTATCAAAAGCTTTAGTATGTAAATCAGCTTTCTATTCGTCAGTGTGGATTTTCTCAATTCGTATCAACTTTTTCTCAAAGCAATCACGAATAAAGTGATGACGAATTTCTATGTGTTTTGTTTTAGCGTGATGTACTGGATTCTTTGTTATATTTATTGCGGCCTCATTATCAACAAAAAGAGGTGTGTTAAGAAACTGCAAACCGTAGTCGCGCATCTGTTGCTGTATCCACAAGATCTGAGAGCAACAACTGCTAGCAGAAACATACTCCGCTTCACATTTAGATAACGCCACAGACGTTTGTTTCTTACACTGCCAGGTAACCAATCTAGGACCAAAGAACTGGCATCCTGCAGTTGTTGATTTTGAATTGACTTTGCAGCATCCGAAATCCGAATCGGAATACCCTTCGAGCGTAAAGTCGCCTTTCCTAGGATACCACAATCCCAATGAAGGAGTTCCTTTCAGGTAGCGCAATATCCTTTTCACAATAATCATATGCGAAGCTCTCGGGTTAGATTGAAATCTTGCTGCGAGGCACGTTGGGTACATGATATCAGGACGTGAAGCAGTTAGGTACATTAAAGAACATATCATGGAATGATAAAAAGTTTCATCAGCCCTGTCTCCGGTGAGATCTGGGTGAATCCCATGATTTGTTGCAAGTGGGGTAGCAGCTGGAGTAGAACTTGACATCCCAAATTTCTCTAGAATATCATGAACATACTTTGACCGATGAATGAAAATTCCCTCAGGGAGTTGTTCAACTTGTAAACCCAGAAAGAATTTCATCTCCCCCATTGATGACATTTCAAACTTTTGCTTCATCACTGATTCAAAATCTTTGCATAGATTTTCATTCGTCGATGTAACACCTGTGTCATTTCAACCATCAAACAAATGCCAAACCAATGAAATATTGTATTTCATACTTTGGACTTGTATAAATATGTGTATCTTTTGCACATATCAACTCATGTTCGATTTCAAGCTCTAAATCGCTTTCTGGAAGGTTATACACGCACTAATGCGTAAATATAACCAGTTTAATGCAACGAACACTCCAGAATAGTGAAATAGGCTTAACATACCTTAAATAACCTTTACATAACTTAGATATAAGTTTTGGAAGGTTTGGTGTGGTGAAATCAAGTTTAATCGCTTACAGGGACTAAAGTTGACAAACTACGAAAGTATGCCAATTTGAACTGTAACAGACCTTCCGGAACATGACCATAAGTTAAACATACCATAAATATCCTTTACATAGCTTAGAAATAGGCTTTGAGGGGTTCGGTGTGCTAAAATAAACTTTTGGGTCATTCAGGGACTAAAAGTGTCAAAAAGTGCACAAGTTTGCATTTTCGCGCATAACTTACGTTCTGAATACATCCAGACATCCAAAAATTTATGTAAGCACTAAAATATTTTATTTTAGTGTGTTCGCCATAAGAAAAATCCATTCGCCACGTCATTTGGATCGTTTTTCGCATTCGGGACCAGATTCGATGTATTAGCCGTTGTTTAATTCACAACCACACATTCTAAACTTGCTTAGTCAGCGGATAAGGATGGAATCTAAGCACCATAACTTTGCAACACATGTATGGATGGAATTTAAGCACCTAAACACCATAACTTTGCAACACATGTATGGATGGAATTTAAACACCTAAACACCATAACTTTTCAACACATGTACGGATGGGAGTAAGGCACGTTTTCCATGAAATGATCTTAACGGTTCGGGTATTCCTATAAATACCCCATACCCCCCATTGCTAAAATCACTAGAAACTTGATTTGAGAAACTCTAAGTTGAAACATTTGTTTCATACCTGAGATTTTTGAATCGAGTTTAGCATTCGGGGACCCTTCGTAAGTATTCTTTCGTTCTTTTCCTTATTTTACTGCTTTTCGAGTCAGAAAGTCAAACTTTGTTTGACTTTCAGCGTTGACCAGTAATGGTCAATGCGAAGTTCGTTTGAACTTCGCAACGTGAGTGTAATCACGTTGGTCATAGTCCCTTGGGACTATGCCCAATGATTACCACGTTGTCTAGGGTCGTAGGGTAAGCGATCTAATGAATCGCTTATACCTCGAACCCGACCCAGTTTGGTCGATCATTAGGATCCGACCAAACACATTAGGTGACCATAGTAGGTAGGGAATAACCTTCCGAGGTTATACCCTATGGTCACATCGTTTAAGTAGTTGTATGATAGGTAGTTTATATGCCTTAGGTAAATTACCAGAATACCCTTTTCATGTATAATTGGTAATTAAGCATATGTAACCTAAACCTTTGTCACATAACTGATTATGTAATATGTTTAGGCATATAACACTTGTCATAGGACTAGTTAGGCGGTCCGAACACGTTTCACGCGAACGACGCGTTAAAGTAGCATAAGCTACCTAAACGGGTCGTAATGGGTCGTAAACACTTAGGTTAAGTTTCATTTAGTATGTAGGCTTTGATTAACCATATCACATGAGTTCCTACACTCATTTGGTTTACAAACCCTCATGCTACCCAGTCTTCCGATCTAGGTCCGGTTTATTAACATAGTTACCTATATTAGGTGCCGTTTGATATTCCGCGATCTCTAGCATTGCTTGGTGGTTATCCTAGGACTTCTGAGCAATCTCAAGTGAGTACATAGACCCCTCTTTTACTGTTTTCCAAACTGTTTTGGGGTGGAACACATGTGCCTACTTGTTACTTTCATGCTTTCCTGTTTTCACATCATATACTGCTATGTTCGTTAGTACATTATAGTACATGATTTTATGACATTTCATGCTAGGTGTGCCCAATTGTGTGCATTACTTAGTACATTGTTTTACATGACATTTTGACATAGACATTTGACATAGACATTTCGGCATAGACATTTTAACATGATTGACATTTGATCATGCATTTCCCACAAAACATAACTTTGATTTAAACCAAGTTTTACTTCAATACTTTGTTTTTGTGCATATGGTTTAGTTGAGACATTTCACTTGCCATACATGACATTTTGACATAGACATTTGACATGGATATTTGACATAGACATTTGACATGGATATTTGACATAGACATTTTGATATGATTTACATCTTGACATGAACACTTTGACATATTACCCAATACATTTGACAATTGATTTAAACATAGACTTCTTACATTGGTTGGTTTGGTTTGGTTTGATTAAGTGATTAAGTAACGATGCGTGTGTAATATGATACAAGCATGGTGGATACGCCGCTGGTACATCCTATATATAAGTGTTTGTATGGTATTACATATCATAGCGTTATTTGAATCATTTCAGTTTGAGACATAGAACATTTTATACAAATAACATACTTTTCACAAGACATTGATTTATAAACAACTTATCTTATGCAAACATATTTTACTTGGTTATTCATTTAACCTTACATTTATTTATACTTATCATCTGATCTTATCGATTTTCAAATGATTTACCAAGCAAAGCAAATAACAAGGTTCATGACTAAACATTTTCTCAAACATAAGTCATGAAACCTATTTTCACAAAACCTATGTATCTCACAGGCATTTTTATGCTGACGTACCTATTTTCACATGTGTTTTTCAGGAGCTGTTGCATAAGATGATCAAGATATACTTAGGCAGACTTGGGCTTTAGTGACAATAAAAGATGCAAGACTAGTTAATTATGTTGTATTTCTTTGTTTGATAAGACATTGTAACACCTTTAATCAATAAAACGAAACTTCAATTGCCATGGATTTGAAACAATTAATTCTGTTACAACACTCCCCGACGTTTCCGCCACGTTTTGTATGTTCCACGTGGTCGGGGTGTGACAGAAAAGATGGTATCAGAGCCAATGGTTATAGGGAATTAGGTTATTAGTAATGCTTTGACCTAGTCTATAACTTTCTTAGGACCCTAACGCGAGTTTACTTGCGTTTAGTCATAAAACAATACCGTCGCCTATCCTTAGGCGACTACCACAACAAGAACATAATTTTTCGAAACCGCTTTGAAAACTAATCATCTGTTCTAGGATGATTAGTTAATAGGTTTTGAACCCCTTTGAATTTTCAAAATCTCTTCAAGGTTTTGGGTTTTAAATAATGTGAACTCGTGCAAACTGGAAGGGTGAATGCCTGTATTCTGAGTTTTCTGTCTAGGCAAGCACTTCGTATACATCTCAACCAGACGCGAGACCAGTTGTGCTTACCTGGGAATTCTTGGGATGAGCGTTCACTTATAGGCGAGCATGTCTTTGCGATACATTATATTGACCCATTTACTTTGATTAGTCACTGTCTCATTTGTTTGCCTTTGGTAACAAACAAATGGTCACAATCTTCATGCGTTGTCATTTTCTCTCGACTATCTTTCCCTTGTTTCCTCCCATGTCTTCTATTTTCTTCATGGTGCCTCTTCATCGCAACAACAATGTCCGAACCAGGTGCTGCAATTACCCACCGAATAGGCGTCGTACTCCAGAGGACCGTTGACTTAGCTATCACCATGACTCGCCTCAGGGATGAAGCCGTAAGGGAACTGCTCCTTGGTGCAATCAATGCAACTGTCATCATCCAAACCAAATACCCTGTTTCAAATGTACCCACGGTGGACGATGGAGACATTTGGTTAACATGTGCCGCTTTGCAATCCAAAGCAAAGCTGTTACAAATCCTGCTGCTGCTCAACCTTCAAACTCTGCTTCATATGTCGCCCTGGCATATCTAGCGCCTGAACCTCATGAACTTTCTACCTTGTGTATCGACTTAAGCACGCCTAGTGCAAGGTGTCGAAGCACCTCTCGTTACACAAATTTCAAAATCCATAAAGGATTTTTCTATCCTCATAATCAGATCCTTGTGGATGAATATCACTCAAATCGGAGCCCTTAATTAAATTATTCGTATGCCTTAATACGAACATTACCATTCAATAAGGACAAAGCCGAATTTTTATTTAGATCTTCCTATCTTCATAGTTAGATTCTAATGATTTAAGTGCCAAATGAAATCCACGAATTGGATTCCTGGTGCACTTTGAGTATCCGCGTCCAAAGATAACAAATTAATAACCAAGTTAAACAATTATGTGATTATGTGCTTATGTGTTCCCTTTTATGTTTTTGTGTGATCCAAATTCTTGTCATCCAAATCCTCATAGAATCTTCCATATCTTTGGGTGCTATATTAAATCCTCAACGGGCTTGTACGTAATAGTAAAGACCCTTGGATTATATTGTACCATTCCATAATTAGACCCTGAGAGGTCCAGGTAAACAGATTGATCCAAAAATCTGGTTAGGAATATCATGTGATGATATAGCTGAAAGGACTCCTTGGTGGCCTAATTTAAAAGGATCCTTTGTCGATCTAATTAAAAGGACCCTATGGTAGTTTAGTCACACTCATCATCAGGTTTGATTTTTCCTCCCCTTCACATTTCAGACAAATTGTGTGGACTATGCAAGGAATTGCGTAATTATGGATGCATACATAATTATGAAATTCAGTGCACGGAAACCACAGCAAATTTTGTCATGTGTCTAGAGACTATTCCGTTCATTTTTGTTTCTGAAGATGTAAAATGACTATTCCGTTCATTTTTGTTTCTGAAGATGTAAAATGACTATTCCGTTCATTTTTGTTTCTGAAGATGTAAAATGACTATTCCGTTCATTTTTGTTTATGAAGATGTAAAATGACTATTCTGTTCATTTTTGTTTCTGAAGATGTAAAATGACTATTCCGTTCCTTTTTGTTTCTGAAGATGTAAAATGACTATTCTGTTCATTTTTGTTTCTGAAGATGTAAAATGACTATTCCGTTCATTTTTGTTTCTGAAGATGTAAAATGACTATTCCGTTCATTTTTGTTTCTGAAGATGTAAAATGACTATTCCGTTCATTTTTGTTTCTGAAAATGTAAAGTGACTATTCTGTTCATTTTTGTTTCCGAAGATGTAAAATGACTATTCCGTTCATTTTTGTTTCTGAAGATGTAAAATGACTATTCCGTTCATTTTTGTTTCTGAAGATGTAAAATGACTATTCTGTTCATTTTTATTTCTGAAGATGTAAAATGACTATTCTGTTCATTTTTGTTTCTGAAGATGTAAAATGACTATTCTGTTCATTTTTGTTTCTGAAGATGTTGTGGAAAATGACTATTCTGTTCATTTTTGTTTCTAAAGAATGCCTGTTGAAAATAACTCTGTTCATTTTTCATTTCTGAAAATGTTCGTTAAAGAGAAATTACAGGATTATGTCTTGTTCATCTTTGATGGTTATTTAACACAAAGTCACAGATAGACTCCTACGAATTAATTTCGGGACGAAATTTCCTAAAGTAGGGGAGACTGTAACACCTGTGTCATTTCAACCATCAAACAAATGCCAAACCAATGAAATATTGTATTTCATACTTTGGACTTGTATAAATATGTGTATCTTTTGCACATATCAACTCATGTTCGATTTCAAGCTCTAAATCGCTTTCTGGAAGGTTATACACGCACTAATGCGTAAATATAACCAGTTTAATGCAACGAACACTCCGGAATAGTGAAATAGGCTTAACATACCTTAAATAACCTTTACATAACTTAGATATAAGTTTTGGAAGGTTTGGTGTGGTGAAATCAAGTTTAATCGCTTACAGGGACTAAAGTTGACAAACTGCGAAAGTATGCCAATTTGAACTGTAACAGACCTTCCGGAACATGACCATAAGTTAAACATACCATAAATATCCTTTACATAGCTTAGAAATAGGCTTTGAGGGGTTCGGTGTGCTAAAATAAACTTTTGGGTCATTCAGGGACTAAAAGTGTCAAAAAGTGCACAAGTTTGCATTTTCGCGCATCACTTACGTTCTGAATACATCCAGACATCCAAAAATTTATGTAAGCACTAAAATATTTTATTTTAGTGTGTTCGCCATAAGAAAAATCCATTCGTCACGTCATTTGGATCGTTTTTCGCATTCGGGACCAGATTCGATGTATTAGCCGTTGTTTAATTCACAACCACACATTCTAAACTTGCTTAGTCAGCGGATAAGGATGGAATCTAAGCACCATAACTTTGCAACACATGTATGGATGGAATTTAAGCACCTAAACACCATAACTTTGCAACACATGTATGGATGGAATTTAAACACCTAAACACCATAACTTTTCAACACATGTACGGATGGGAGTAAGGCACGTTTTCCATGAAACGATCTTAACGGTTCGGGTATTCCTATAAATACCCCATACCCCCCATTGCTAAAATCACTAGAAACTTGATTTGAGAAACTCTAAGTTGAAACATTTGTTTCATACCTGAGATTTTTGAATCGAGTTTAGCATTCGGGGACCCTTCGTAAGTATTCTTTCGTTCTTTTCCTTATTTTACTGCTTTTCGAGTCAGAAAGTCAAACTTTGTTTGACTTTCAGCGTTGACCAGTAATGGTCAATGCGAAGTTCGTTTGAACTTCGCAACGTGAGTGTAATCACGTTGGTCATAGTCCCTTGGGACTATGCCCACTGATTACCACGTTGTCTAGGGTCGTAGGGTAAGCGATCTAATGAATCGCTTATACCTCGAACCCGACCCAGTTTGGTCGATCATTAGGATCCGACCAAACACATTAGGTGACCATAGTAGGTAGGGAATAACCTTCCGAGGTTATACCCTATGGTCACATCGTTTAAGTAGTTGTATGATAGGTAGTTTATATGCCTTAGGTAAATTACCAGAATACCCTTTTCATGTATAATTGGTAATTAAGCATATGTAACCTAAACCTTTGTCACATAACTGATTATGTAATATGTTTAGGCATATAACACTTGTCATAGGACTAGTTAGGCGGTCCGAACGCGTTTCACGCGAACGACGCGTTAAAGTAGCATAAGCTACCTAAACGGGTCGTAATGGGTCGTAGACACTTAGGTTAAGTTTCATTTAGTATGTAGGCTTTGATTAACCATATCACATGAGTTCCTACACTCATTTGGTTTACAAACCCTCATGCTACCCAGTCTTCCGATCTAGGTCCGGTTTATTAACATAGTTACCTATATTAGGTGCCGTTTGATATTCCGCGATCTCTAGCATTGCTTGGTGGTTATCCTAGGACTTCTGAGCAATCTCAAGTGAGTACATAGACCCCTCTTTTACTGTTTTCCAAACTGTTTTGGGGTGGAACACATGTGCCTACTTGTTACTTTCATGCTTTCCTGTTTTCACATCATATACTGCTATGTTCGTTAGTACATTATAGTACATGATTTTATGACATTTCATGCTAGGTGTGCCCAATTGTGTGCATTACTTAGTACATTGTTTTACATGACATTTTGACATAGACATTTGACATAGACATTTCGGCATAGACATTTTAACATGATTGACATTTGATCATGCATTTCCCACAAAACATAACTTTGATTTAAACCAAGTTTTACTTCAATACTTTGTTTTTGTGCATATGGTTTAGTTGAGACATTTCACTTGCCATACATGACATTTTGACATAGACATTTGACATGGATATTTGACATAGACATTTGACATGGATATTTGACATAGACATTTTGATATGATTTACATCTTGACATGAACACTTTGACATATTACCCAATACATTTGACAATTGATTTAAACATAGACTTCTTACATTGGTTGGTTTGGTTTGGTTTGATTAAGTGATTAAGTAACGATGCGTGTGTAATATGATACAAGCATGGTGGATACGCCGCTGGTACTTCCTATATATAAGTGTTTGTATGGTATTACATATCATAGCGTTATTTGAATCATTTCAGTTTGAGACATAGAACATTTTATACAAATAACATACTTTTCACAAGACATTGATTTATAAACAACTTATCTTATGCAAACATATTTTACTTGGTTATTCATTTAACCTTACATTTATTTATACTTATCATCTGATCTTATCGATTTTCAAATGATTTACCAAGCAAAGCAAATAACAAGGTTCATGACTAAACATTTTCTCAAACATAAGTCATGAAACCTATTTTCACAAAACCTATGTATCTCACAGGCATTTTTATGCTGACGTACCTATTTTCACATGTGTTTTTCAGGAGCTGTTGCATAAGATGATCAAGATATACTTAGGCAGACTTGGGCTTTAGTGACAATAAAAGATGCAAGACTAGTTAATTATGTTGTATTTCTTTGTTTGATAAGACATTGTAACACCTTTAATCAATAAAACGAAACTTCAATTGCCATGGATTTGAAACAATTAATTCTGTTACAACACTCCCCGACGTTTCCGCCACGTTTTGTATGTTCCACGTGGTCGGGGTGTGACAGTCGACCCAAAGATTATATCGTCCACATAAATCTGAACTATCAGAAGATGACCGTCGACCTCTTTAGTGAAGAGAGTGGCATCCACTTTTCCACGAATGAACTTGTTAGCTAGTAGGTGTTGAGACAAAGTCTCGTACCAAGCTCTCGGGGCCTGGTGTAAACCATACAGCGCTTTGTCCAATAGGTAAACCTTGTTTTTGTGGATTGGATCGGTGAAGCCCGGTGGCTGACCGACATAAACCTCCTCTTTGACCTTCCCATAAAGAAACGCCGATTTTACATCTAACTGATATACTTTGAAGTTCTTCCAAGACGCAAATGCTAGGAAAATTCTGATTGCTTCTAATCGTGCTACAGGAGCATAAACTTCGGTAAAATCAATCCCCTCCTGTTGACTAAAGCCCTGAACAATGAGTCGAGCTTTGTTACGAACCACAACTCCTCTATCGTCTCTCTTACACTTAAATACCCACTTTGTATTGATTTTCCTATGACCATCCGGCAAATCAACTAACTTCCACACTCCCAATTTCTCGAATTGACTAAGTTCCTCCTGCATTGCATTGACCCAAGAATCTTCAGTAAGTGCCTCTTTGTAAGTTCTTGGCTCAACCTGCGAGATAAAACAACTTAATGAGAATTCAGTTTGCAAAGGAGCAACTTTTATATAAAAACATGTAAGCCCTTTATCAATCTAATTTCGAGTGCGAACGCCTGTCTGCAATTCTCCTATGATCAATTCCTCTGGATGATATGAAAAAGTTCACGACATTACTTCGCTTGGAACATCTACATTTCCCTCCAGATTAGTAACATTCTGCTCTGCATCTTGTTCACCAACTTGATTTGTTTGACTTGAAATCTGAATTTGCTCCCCCTCAGAATCTGAATCACCATGATCAAAGACTGGCATGTTTTCAGCTTCTTGATTATCATTCTGAACCAACTGATTATCCTGAGCAACTTCATTCTGTTGGACATCATCATGTTCACCAGCATTACTTGGACCTGCTTCCTCGTCATTTGAAGTTTCTCGTGGTAGCCTTGAATACTCAGCTGGGAACCTTAGCTGCGACTCATATTCACGCAAAATATCCAACTCATCAAAGAAATCTTCATCATCCTCTGATTCTTCTCTCATGTCAAACGAATCCCAAAGTTTGTCATAATGATAACGCCATGAATCACCAGGATTCTGTGGCGGCATAGTATAACCTTGACATTCAACATTTACAGCTTCAATAATCCGTTTTTCACTTGGAACGAAGACACGTCGCATCGGATTTGCATAACCAACAAATATTCCCTCAATGTTCTTCGGACCAAACTTTCCATGAGGCTCTATAACTGTACAAGGTGACCCAAACGGTTCCAGATACTTCAAATTCGGTTTGCGGTTATTGATTAGCTCAAAGCATGTTTTGTTGAACTTCTTGACAGTAAGAACCCTGTTGAGCGTATAGCATGCGGCAGAAACAGCTTCAGCCCAAAAATTTATTGGTAACTTTGAATCTGCGAGCATAGTTCTAGCCGTCTCGATCAGTGTTCGGTTTTTGCGTTCTGCAACTCCATTCTGCTGCGGAGTGTACGGAGCACTAAACTCATGCAATATACCTCTTTCATCACAAAATTCTTCCATCTTGCTATTCTTGAATTCAGTACCATTATCACTTCGAATTCTTTTGATACGCCTTTGGTACAGATTCTCAATCTTTCTGAACAACGCCATCAAACTATCGTACGTTTCATCTTTCGTCTTCAAGAAAGAAACCCACGAAAATCTGGAATAATCATCAGTAACGACCAAACAATAGTAATCTCCTGTAATGCTTTTGACATTCACAGGACCAAACAAATCCATGTGAAGTCTTTCCAAAGGTCTCGAAACTGAATTGACTTGCTTTGTAGGGTGTGACTTTTTCTTCTGCTTGCCTTTAACACAGCTAATGCACTCCCCTTCCAGATGAAATCCTTTGACATGAACTCCAAGAACCAAATCATTGTGCACCAAGTGATTCATCTTCCTTAGGTGAATATGCCCCATCTTGCGATGCCACAATCTCGATTCTTTCTCAGTTGCTCTAGAAACAAAACAATGTGCTTGTCCTGTTGTTGTAGTTGCTACAGTCATATCCAACACATATAAATCATTCACTCTAGGTGCCCACATGATAATCCATTCTTCAGGGATAACAAATCCTGGTTTCGGAATCAAACATTCTTTATCAGTGAAGTGAGTAGTATACATATTGTCACAAATCTGCGAGATACTAAGCAGATTGTTCTCCAGCTCAGTAATGTAGTTAACTCTCTCAAACGTCACAATCCCATTGGATAACGTTCCTTCACCAATAATTCTACCACCTTCATGACCAGCATATCCCACATAACCACCATTAATGTTTTTCACATCATACAGCAATGCGGTCTTCCCTGTCATATGTCGAGATGCTCCACTATCCATGATCCATCTGGATACAAGTTGTGGAAGATCCTGCACAAAAACAAACTTCAAATTAACCAACTTTAATAAAGATGCCGATTCATGCTTCGCGATCCAGGAAGCTCCGACAATTCAAACTGCTTATTCGAACATGGTGTCCACCCAGGCTTCATTAGCCTTAGGTGTAACCTTGACTCTCGCAATTTGAATTTTGAAATTTTCAGCCTTAAGAGGTGGAAATTTTGCATCATAATCAATCGAAATTGATTCTTCAGCCTTTTTCACTTCAGAAGTTGAAATTTTCATCTCTGTTTTTGGCTTCCAAACTTGTTGAGATAAAGCAACCTGTTTATAAAACTTTTCGTTTTTAGTTACCACTTTCTTTACAGGTTCATTTTTCACTTTGGTGTTATCATTTTTTACACTCTTTTTCTCAACAACAATTTGTGCTTTACCCTTCACATCAACTTTATTCTGTTGAATCTTCACAGTTTCAGTCTTAGGCTTCACATAGGTACACTTTCGTGCAATGTGACCAACTTGATTACATCTGAAACATGTTCGAGTGTCGACAACTTGACTTGCGCCTTCAGACTGACACTGTGAAGCTCTTTTCTCAAAGAACTCTTCATTTGATTTTGAAAAAATCACTTTTTCTTCATCAGCAAGTGAACTCTAACTATTCACAAACACTTTCTTTTCAGCAAACTTTTTGTTTTGAAAACTCTTTTTCTGATAACTCTTACCATCCCTATAACCACCCGACCAATTGTTTCGATTGTTATTATAAAAACGTGGTGGAACAACAGATTTCTTGTAGTAAGATTTATCTTTCTCAAAACTCATTTTTCTCTTTGTTTGACTCAACTTGTTCACTTTTGACAACTCAACTTCAACTAATTTGAAAACATTTGTCAACTTTTTCACATTAACATTCTCAACCGAAAACTCAGAATCCGAATACAACTTATCAGATCCAGCCATCTTGTACATAACAAGACCCGATTCATCACTTAAGTTGTTTTTGGATTTTGGTTTCTGAATGTATTTGTCCAAGAAACACCCATCTTCCTCAGTAGTGTCACCAACTGTTTTTAGCACATTTTCAACAACACCTTTTACAATATCATTTTGGACACTATCGTCATTGGAAGATGTGAACATGACATCAATGTTCTCCGGAAGTTTAACTTCACTTTCTTCCTCAATTTCAACCAACCCAGATTGCTTTTTCATGTAGTTATCAAGAACAGGTGGAGGTACTTGATGAAAACCCACCCCAGTTCCATCAGAATACACATCTTCGCCCGCTTTGTCTTTCCCGATGGGTTTGGGAATAATGTGTTGCAACACAAAGCTTGCGGAGCTGTAACTGTTAACCTTCAACTGGATTCGCTCATTTTCAATTTCAGCCTCTTAAAATTTAAGTTTCAGTTTAGCGATTTCATCTAGTTGTTTGTTGATTGATTCTTCTTTTACTCTAAGCACAGCTTTTAGATGTTCATTTTCTTTAAAATTTTTACCATTTCTATCATCACAATCTTTCATTGTGCTTTTGAGTTTTTCAAATTTTTCAGAAATCTGACGGTTTTCAAGAATTAACTTTTCATTTTCTTGTTTGATTTTGTTATGATCAATTTTATCATTTTCAATTTGGCTAGTTAACTCTTTTATCCGTTCAGTTGAAGCTTTAACCATCTTGTCACGATCAAGAATTTGATTCTCAACGCTTCTGACCTTTGCTGTCAGATCATCAACTTTCTTACCGTTAAGATACGTGACTGTGCTACAAAATTTGCACTCTTTGTTGCAATTTTTGCAATCAGCATTTCCATCAATTTTCTTACCTGACAAATTAGTTGACACGTTTGAACTGACCTGGATTTTTGACTCAGACACGGAGTTAGAGTCTACCTCAAGTGCCTTAGCAGCCAGCACTTTGTCAGCCATTTTTCCCAAGTTCTCAGCATTCAACTCTTGAGTTGTGTCAATAACTCCAGTATCAACTTTCTTTGCTTTCTCGATCTCTTCTTTCTCCTTTTTCTCTTTCTCTTCTTTTTTCATTTTCTCGGTTGGAGTTCCCCACCATTTGTTTTGCCAGTACTCATCCTCTTCTTTGTACTGCTGGATTATGGCTTCAATATCAAGCGTTTTGTCATCAATCGCAATATTTCCATATTCATCAAGATAACACTCTCTGTCCGGATCCCATCTATTTGCTCTCCTTGCTTCCAGATGGATACGAGAAATTCTAATGATTTTGTTTTCAGCAATCATTTTTCTGTATCTATACTTCTGCTCTTCAGTTCTATCATCTTTCCACGGAATAGGTTCGTCATTTTTCAACATGAATGCATAACCAACTGCATCTTCTTCCGGTAGAACCTCTTGACTCCAATCATAACCCTCGTCATCATAAATCACCGTAAGAGCTCTAGATTTCTCTCTGTTGTCTTCAACCTGCTTCAATCTAGGCGGCTCAGATTTATTCTGATGATAAATTGCCTTCTTGTAATAATCATCTCTGAAAGGGTTCTCTGACTCATCAGCATAAGCGTTTCTGCATTCTCGTTTGAAATGACCCTTCTGCTTACACTTGAAGCAAGTCACCTTTGATTTATCAAACCCTAGCTTAGTAGATGCACCACCAATTGTCTTCCTACCAGTAATTTCCATGAAACGCTGTGCTCGACGAACAGCACTGGCCATAGCCCAACGAATATCGATCAGCTCCATTTCCTCAGGATCAATCTGATCATAATCTTCTTTCGTCAGATTGGTGTTGCCTATCTTCCCAGCTACTAACCCTTCATATGATTCCAACACCGATGCTAGGAAGATCATCTGCTGTTTTGCCGACTCCTCATCAAAGTTCTGAGCATTCTTCAAGTCTATTGCAATGTTACATTGAAAACGATTCTTTGCATCAGAATGACTTGCAGATGATGAAGATCCACTGTGATAACCACTATGACTTCCACTGCTTTGACCACTTTGACTTTCTTTGCTTGCTGTGGACACATTCTCAGCAGAAAATGCAGTTTTTGGAGAAGTTGCTTTTGGCATCATGCTTTTTGGATAATATAAATCCAAATTCTGCTGGTAAGATGAGTGATTGACTTTATATGTCTTCTTCAGTTCCAACTCGTGACTCTCGAGTTTTTCAATCAGCAAATCTAATGTCAACTTTTCTGGTTCTTTGATAGTATTCTTCAGCATCAGTGCATAATATCTCCAATCCATCTCGTCAGGCAACGAATCGAACAATTTGTCGATAAGATCTTCTTCAGGAATTCTGATATTATGTCTTACTAATTCCAGCTTTAGATGACCAAACCTTTCTATCATTTTACAAACTGACTCATTCTTTAAACATCCAAAAAGATCAAACTCTTTTCTAAGAAGTTTCTTTTTGTTTTTCACGATTTCAGTACTTCCTAAACATTTCTTTTCTAACTTTGCCCAAAGATCTTTTGCATTTGAATAATCGATCAATGAAATTATGTCTTCTCGGACGGATTGAAATAACAATGCCACACACTTTTGTTCAGCTACAAACGAATCAATCTCCTCAGCTACTCTTAAAGTTTCACCATATTTGTTTCCATGTTCATAACCGTTCTTCAAACTCTTCCAACTGGGAAATGCAAATGCCATCAACCAATCTTCAACCTTTCTTGACCACCGACTGTATTCCTCGATAGCCATTAGCTTTGGAGGTTTATTGAACATTCCGAATGCACTTTCAGATTCCCAAGCTTCCTTTTTCTTCTCTTTCGGCGGGTTTTCATTGTTATTGCTTGTAGATGAATCGTCTCCCGAATTTCCAGCAAACGCGTACATGTCGCTAAACGGGTTCAAGAATATATCATCCATCTTGAATGTTCCTGCAAAAATCAACAATCACTTAGACTTTTCTTGATTTTTGAAAAACTCAAATTCAAACGAAACCTCTTGAAATAGTTCAATAGAAAGCCCTGATTATTTTCAATAGAAACCTGATTATATGAACCTTTCAAGAGAAAGCTGGTTTCTATTGAATTTTTCAAGAGAAAGCTGTATTATATGGAGGTTTCTATTGAGTTTTTCAAGAGAAAGTTGGTTTCTATTGAGTTTTTCAAGAGAAAGCTGGTTTCTATTGAATTTTTCAAGAGAAAGCTCGAAGAACAGTTCAAACGAAAGCTAGTTTTAAGCCATTTTTATCAGTTTTAATCTGAATCTTGATCTGATACTTTGTAGGGCTTGTTAATTCTATGTTTTACACAATATATTCAAAATTCAGACCATTCCGACCGTTGGAACTAGTTCAAATTAGAAAAGTATAAGAAGAATTGAGTAGAAATGAGAAAATCCGGTAGAATCAAGCTGCTATGGTATGAACTCCTCGTCCTGAGCTCTGATACCACTTGTTGGACCGTTTGCGTGACCCTAAAAGTCAGTTAAGGCAGTTCATCTTCAAATATGAAGGCGGAATCAACATATATAAAGTCATAACAACTTTGTTCCTTTCAATTCTTCTTCTGTTAATCGATTCTGAGTCTTTACAATCAATTTATAACAAAATTTCGACAGCACCTTGACTCACACACAAACACCATCTGCTTTCTATTCAAATGACACACTCTCCTATATATAGGCCCTAGGTTTCTATTGAAAATGACACACTACCAGTTCAATAGAAAACTGATCAATAGGTTTCTATTGAATATGCACAATATCAGTTCAATAGAAAGCTGATCAATAGGTTTCTATTGAATATGCACAATATCAGTTCAATAGAAAGCTGATCAATAGGTTTCTATTGAACTTGCCTTGAAACCCCTTCAAGAGAAACACCCTAGATAAACATGTAAAACCCTAATTTCTAATCTATTGTGTGCTCATTCATTCTATCTAGACAAAAGCTTTATAAGACGTAATCAGCAGACATTCAGTGCACCAACACATCAGTGGGTTAAAGATTTGATATCAAAAAGTAGGCTTAACTAGGCTATATGCTAATTACGCCGTTTTATTAACATAAATCATTAATTTTGCGATAATGAGCATAACTCTTAATCTATAAATCAAACTGATGTCAAACTTTGCATACAAGTTTATATATCAGTAATTTAAGTTTCTACTCTTTTACATTTCCAAAATTCACGTTTTTAAGGTAATAAGGGCATAACGGTCAACATATGAACAATTAACGGAAACATGCATATTAATTGGATAACTAATGAACCAAGGTGTATAATCACAGAGGGTTATTCTAACATGTAACCTAGTCCAATTAAAGCTCTGAGGCATTTCTAAAACATGCCTAAACGGGTCAGAACTGAAAGTCAAAGTGAAAGTCAAACTATGTGACTTTCGGTTCCGAACCGGGTCTAAACAGGAAATTGTCGAGTTGAACATGTTTAGACATGTTCTTACACTTATTACCAAGTTATAACAATGATCCAACAGGTGGTATATGATCTACAATGTTAATTATGCATAAATAGCATTTTAGGCTTCCTGTTGACTTTTTATGAACTAGTTTGACCCGACTTTTGACCTGGTTAGAGTGATGATCAGGGGAAACCCTTTTGAGGTTTTATTACCCACATAAATACCAACTTATAACTATTTTTAATTCGAGATATGACTGAGCCATTGTTGACTAATCTCGAAGTCAAACCGTAATTACGACGGTTTGACTTTTAGCTAAACAACTAAGCTAAACTCAATTAAGGAAGGATTAGCAGACTTACAAGAGTCCTATGCACGATTAGAGAACACTTGAGAGGAAGTTTGAGCCCCAGAAGTGATCCACAAATGCAGATGAAGGTGTGAAGACTTGTTGCAAGTTCATGGGCTTATATAGTGGTTTAATCCACCATAGGAAGTTGACACACAACACTAGCAACGACCACAACCCTCCAACATGTGTCCCTAGTGCTCTAGAACAGTTTAGGGGTCGCCCACCATGCTAAAATATCGTTTAAAGATCGAAATTCCGCGAATACAGGAGGCTGTCACGTTTTTCTGGTTTTGGGCGCCTGACGCGGGCCTCGTAAGGTTCTCTTAACCTTTACGCGACCCGCATGGGTCTTGTTATCAGATTTTAAATTTTCTATTTTCCACATAAGTGTCCCTTGGCCTTTCGAAAGGGCAACTCAGTATTTTCTTGCAATTTGACCCCTTATTATTTACCCACAAGGGCTTTAGGACTTGTACCCATTTTGCCAACTCCCTGGACACTTCCGGTTAACCCGAAAAGTCTTAACTTTCAATGTTAGCGCTTTAACCCCTCGCACACGAATTTGATCATAACTTTCTCATACTATTACGAAACTTTATGAAATTTATATCGTGCATTCTAGTGATCATAATTAACAGTTATAAAGCTTCGGGTTTGTCAAAAGGTCACTCAGAGGTATAACTTAAACATGTTAACACATTTAACCCCTGTAGTTTGTAATCTCTCACTTTTAGCTTCGTATGATCCATGATTTATTCGTCTGATGATATGAACATCATGTAGGGTTATTATGAAGTATATTTATTCACTGTTGACATTTAGAACCCGTATAATCACATACTTTCCATGTTTGTCAACTTTAGTCCTTCTATAATATTCTTTCACACGTTTTAAACATACGACACGTGTCAACACATTATAGGACGTGAATTTTCGAGGTGTTACATCCTCACCCCCTTAAAATAAATCTCGACCCAAGATTTACTGAAATAAGTAAGGGTACTTTTCTTTCATCGTGGATTCAACTTCCCACGTGTATTCGGGACCTCTACGGGCATCCCATTTGACCTTTACAATAGGTACATGCTTCCTTCGAAGCTTCTTCACCTGTCGATCTTCAATCGACAAAGGTTTTTCCACAAACTTCAAGCTCTCATCTATATGCACATCTGTATGTGGTATAACCAGTGATTCGTCAGCGAAGCACTTCTTCAGATTGCAGATGTGGAACACATTGTGAATTCCACTGAGCTCTTCTGGTAAGTTTAACTTATAGGCAACTGACCCGACACGTTCGATAACCTCGAAAGGTCCTATGTATCTCGGGCTTAGCTTGCCTTTCTTTCCAAACCGCATCACTCCTTTCCAGGGTGACACTTTAAGTAGGACTTTGTCACCTACTTCGAAGTGAAAATCCTTACGCTTAGGATCTGCGTAACTTTTCTGCCTATCCCGGGCAGCTTTGAGACGGTCACGAATCTGGACAATCTTGTCCGTTGTTTCGAACACGATCTCTGGTCCTGATAACTGGACATCTCCAATTTCCGGCCAACAAACGGGCGATCTACACTTTCTACCGTATAATGCCTCGAAGGGCGCAGCCTTAATGCTGGTATGGTAGCTATTGTTGTAGGAGAATTCGATCAACGGTAGGTTCTTATCCCAACTACCACCCAAATCGATCGCACATGCACGCAACATGTCTTCCAACGTTTGAATAGTACGCTCACTCTGACCGTCAGTCTGAGGATGATAAGCCGTACTAAAATTTAAACGTGTGCCCAAAGATTGTTGGAAACTCTTCCAAAAATGTGATGTGTATCTAGTATCTCTATCAGAGATAATAGACACAGGTATGCCATGTAAGGCTACAATCTTATCCACGTATAACTGGGCTAACATATCGGAGCTATAAGTCTCCTTGATGGGTAAGAAATGTGCTGACTTAGTCAGCCTATCCACTATGACCCATATTGTATCATTGCCTTTCCTTGTCTTAGGTAACTTGGTAATAAAATCCATAGTTACCATTTCCCACTTCCACGTAGGAAGTTCAGGCTGTTGTAGCAAACCTGACGGTTTCTGATGCTCGGCTTTGACTTGCGCACATGTCAAGCATTTTGCTACATGGGAGGCTACGGACTTTTTCAAGCCTATCCACCAATAATTTGCCCTTAAATCCTGGTACATCTTATCAGCTCCAGGATGAACGGAGTATTTGGAACTATGGGCTTCCTGGAGGATGACATCTCAAAGCCCTCCATAAATTGGAACCCATATTCGTCCATTCAATCACAGAATTCCGTCCTTGGTAAGAGTTAACTGCTCCTCAGTTACTTCTAACTTTTCATTAGGATAGTTAGCTTCCAGTACAGCTTCCTTCTGTGCAGCTAACACCCTTTCTATCAAAATGTTCTTTATTTCCATGCGCTTGGCATTGATTCGGATGGGTCTAACCCTTTCCTTTCTGCTCAAGGCGTCAGCGACTACATTCGCTTTGCCGGGATGATACTTGATTTCACAATCATAATCATTCAAGGTCTCCATCCAACGGCGTTGCCTCATGTTTAATTCCTTCTGATTAAACAGATGCTGGAGGCTCTTGTGATCAGAATAGATCACAAACTTGATTCCATAAAGATAATGCCTCCACAGTTTCAGTGCGAACACAACGGCACCCAATTCCAAGTCGTGGGTGGTGTAATTCTTTTCATGCACCTTTAACTGTCGTGATGCATAGGCAATAACCTTGCCTTTTTGCATAAGCACACACCCCATGCCAGTGTGTGATGCATCACAATAAACTACAAATTCTTTGATTCCATCAGGCAATGTCAACACAGGAGCATTGCTCAACTTCTGCTTGAGAATATCGAAAGCTTCTTGCTGCTTAGGGCCCCAAACGAACTTTACTTTCTTCTTGGTCAAGGAAGTTAGGGGTGCAGCAATCCTTGAAAAATTTTCAATGAAACGCCTGTAATATCCTGCCAATCCCAGGAAGCTACGAATCTCCGTAGGCGTCTTTGGCTCTTGCCAATTCATAACAGCTTCAACTTTAGCGGGATCCACCTGGATACCATGCTCACTGACCACATGTCCAAGAAATTGGACTTCTCGTAGCCAAAATTCGCACTTAGAGAATTTGGCATAGAGTTTCTCATGATGCAGGAGTTTGAGAATACAGCGAAGGTGTTTCTCGTGGTCAGCTTGGTTCCTCGAATAAATAAGGATGTCATCGATGAAGACGATGACGAATTTATCCAAGTATGTCTTGCAAACGCGATTCATGAGATCCATGAACACATCCGGTGCATTAGTGAGCCCAAAAGGCATCACTAGGAACTCATAATGACCATAACGAGTCCTAAATGCAGTTTTATGCACGTCTTCATCTCTAACCTTCAGTTGATGGTAGCCTGACCTCAAATCAATCTTCGAGAAATAACTGGCCCCTTGTAACTGATCGAACAAGTCGTCGATCCTAGGCAAAGGATATCTATTCTTTATTGTGACCTTATTAAGCTCACGATAGTCGATGCACAGACGCATCGATCCGTCCTTCTTCTTGACGAATAGGACCGGTGCTCCCCAAGGGGACGAGCTAGGTTTTATGAAACCCTTGGCTAGTAATTCATCTAGGTGTGTCCTCAATTCTTTCATCTCTGTAGGCGCCAATCTATAAGGTACTCTGGAAACTGGTGCTGCTCCGGGGATGATATCGATCCTGAATTCCACTTGCCTATCTGGTGGCAAACCAGGTAGTTCTTCCGGAAAAACTTCTGGGAATTCAGAGATGACAGGGATGTCTTCCATCTTCGGTTTGGGCTCATCAATAATCACTTGTGCCATGTAGATGACACAACCCCTCTTTAAACATTTTGAAGCCTTGAGCATAGTCACTTGCTCAGGCAGCCCATACTGGGTATCTCCCCGAATGGTAAGTGATTCACCAGACGGAGTCTTTATCACTACTTGCTTCATGCTACAGACAATTTGGGCCTGGTTTTGAGATAACCAGTCCATACCCAGAACTATGTCAAAACCGGCCAACTTAAATGGAAGTAGAGACAGAGGAAAAGAATGGTTCTTAATGGATATAACACATCCATCTAACACAGTTGAGATGGTTTCTATGGTACCATCTGCTAACTCTACCTCATAGTTTACGCTTAAGGTTTTGACAGGTAAATTCAACAATTTACAAAACTTGTTATCTACGAAAGACTTATCTGCGCCTGAATCAAAAAGTACTCTTGCAAAGACATCATTTACAAGGAAGGTACCTGTTATGACATTATCGTCTTGCACAGCCTCTTTCGCGTCCATTCTGAAGACTCTAGCATTAGTCTTCTTAGCCTCTTCAGGCTTCTTGTTGTACTTAGGGCAGTTGGTTTTAATGTGGCCCTTTTCATTGCAACGGTAGCACGTTGCGTCCTTTATCTTCTTGCAATCCAAGGTTTTGTGATCCGTGGACTTGCAAATACCACACGCATAGGTTTTTGACTGAGTCTGTGAGTTCGACTCGAGTCTGCACTTTCCAAAGTGCTGCTTCTTGCATATCTTGCATTTGGACTTCTCACCAGACTGATGCCCATCTTTCCTCGACTCAGATCCTTTCTTGTTGTCACCGTTCCCACGGTGTTTCTTGCTCGACCTTCGTGAACCATCATCTTCACGCTTTCTCTTCTCAGCCTCCTTATTCCTCAGCGATCTCTGCCTGACCGCATCCAGAGTGAGGGATAAGGAAATGTCAGCTACTGATCTAAAAGTCGCTGGCAGAGAAGCTTTTACCCTTGCCTTGATCTCGGGGGCTAAACCGCCGATAAAACGAGCTATCCGTTTTGGTTCCGGGGTTACCAGGTATGGAACCAACCGAGACATAGTGTTGAAGCTCGTTAGGTAAGCTTGACAGTCGAGGTTTGTCATCACCAAGGATAGAAAATCAGATTCTATCTTCTCCACCTCATGCTGAGGGTAGTAATTTTCCCTGATAAGGGCAACAAATTGATCCCACGACATATTGTACAGTGGGATTTTCCCGGTGGCTTGAACCAGAGATCTCCACCATGCTAAAGCTTCACCCTTGAAAGACTGCGACACAAACTTGACCACGTCTCGCTCAGCGCATCCGTTGATATCAACAACCGTATCCATTTCATCCAGCCATGTCATACAGTCGATGGCTCCTTTCTCCCCAGTGAAATCCTGGGGTTTGCAGGAAACGAAATATTTATAAGAGCAACCCTTGTCACGGGGTCCCTTGTTTAGTATAACCTGCTGAGATGGAGCACTGTGGTTCGAGGAGTGTCGGTCATCATTTTTCTTCGGGTCGTCCTTCTTGGACGGTGGCTTTGAAGGCTGTGTAGATAGGGTCCTACTACGAGTCCCACTATACTCCTCATACTGCCTTTCCAAAGCCTGAGTAACTGCGCCGTCTATGATCGCTTTCAATTCCGCACCCGTTAGATTAATTCGGGCGTCATTATTAACCTCCGCTGGATGACTATTACCCTCGTCTGAGTTAGCCATTACAATTGAACTGTTGCAGAAAACAAGGACAATAGTTTATTTGGGAGTTTATTATGGAATTGCCCCCTTAGGGTAATTCATTAACCATGGTAAACAGAGACCATATTTGGTTAACTTATTAATCATATTTATTTAGGATTTCTATAATAATTTATCCTAATTATAAAACAATAATAGTTTTATTTGCGGCACAAAAGGCCTAGTCACATGGACAATTCAATTTATAAGTTATGATTTCAGAGAATCAAAACATGAAGGTATACTGGCACAATAGGCCTAGTCACAAGGACATTTATAAATTATATGCTAGGATTTCAGAGAATCAAAGCATTTGAGGTTTGAACCTAGTTCATTACCTTTATCTGACAGGGAGTCATAGCTACCACTGTCTTTTGGCTCACATGGAAATGAGTAGGGCCCGTAGGCACTATATTACCACGTATGGTAAAGGTATGGTCATCTTAATTGATGATTTACCCTATGATTCAGAGATCATTCAATCTGGGTTTGAAATCTTTGAAAGATCCTTATATAATAATAACGTGTGTGATTTCAAAATGAATCACATCTGCCAGGAGTGTTAACATGTTTTCAGATGTTAACAGGGATTTGAATCTTTTTGAACAGGTCTTACCATCTTGGCCCAGCCTTATTATGACCCGAAGGCTAGGTTTCACACTTTAAGATTCTTAAAAAATTTCACATAGGCAGATTATTTATTTAAAAGGAATGATTTTAATTTATTTATTTCATATATAATTTGTTTATGCACATAATGGCAACATGAAATTTATAAAACAACATTCCATTAATTTATTACAATATTACACGCTGCCCTAAACGGGTCTTTTCAAATAACAGATTTACCCACGCAGGGGTTTTAAACAAGTACTTGCCCATGCAGGGGCTTTAAACAAACAAACTAGTCCACGCAGGGACCTTAAACAAATAAACATCATACCCACGCAGGGGTTAACGGAAAATAGACCCACGCAGGGGTCAAAATAATCAAACATACATACCCACATAGGGGCTTAACAACCAAATACATGCCCACGCAGGGGCTAAACTCATAAAAGGAGGTTACAACAATAATGGAAGGATTCAACGATCCTTCTTGTTCTTCCCCTTGATCAAACTTGCCAATCCTTGGAAAAAGCTTTGTCTCTCCTGGCGGTCGCGGCGATTTTCTCGCTCAAGTTCCAGCCTCTGAAGAATTTCCTCCCGTTCTGGGGGAGAAAACCGAGGCGGCTGCGATTACGTCCGTATAATAGGCCTAGGAGGTATCTGGTACCCTTGTGTTGGGTAACCTACTCCCCATGGATCTCCATAGGGTCCTTGGGTGTTGTAGTTTGCCGCTACCATGTAAGGGTCGGCCTCCGCGTAACCATAATTGTGGTGATTTGGTGGTTCAAACGGGTTGTATGCCATGGAACCCGTATATGCTGGAATTGGGTTGTCAAAACCCATCGGCGGTGGCTGTGGAACAGCTGGTTGTGAAGGTCCACCCATTTGTGGGTCCTCCTGGTGTGGCGGATAGTGACTGCCACTGGATTGACGTGGGGAACTGAAATGGAAATCCCCTGCTCGTGACGACATGCGCGCACCGATTCTCCTTCGCCTTGGCGGTTGCGGAGGTGCCGGCTGTACAGGCGGCGGTGGAGGTGGTGGCGTGACTGCCACGAATCTGGAATCCACAGAGGGATCATGTTCCTGCTGCTGCTGCTGTTGCTGCTGATGAGGCGACGAATGGTGAGGAGGTGTATAGTACCACTCGTGCCGGGTGAACATCGCCTGGAAACTATCCGGACCAACATAGGGTGATCCATGGAACGAAGATCCGTCGGAGATTTCGATCGGGTGGTTCGGTGTACCACTTGCGGGTTCGACGGGGTCCGTATCCTCGTCCATGTCGTCCGCGTTATCACCGAAGAAGTGATCGTCTGGCCCCAGTGGGTTAAAACCCACGGGTTCTGGTAAGTAATTGGCCGGATTAAATTGGCCTCGAAAGATGGGTGTGGGGTCACCAAACGAATTATGCGATAAAGATCGCTGAAGTGGTATGTAGGACGGTTGAGGGTTATTGGGCTCGTAAGGGTTAAGAACAGGAGGTGTTGAACTATGTGAGACCGACCGTCTGGCTGGCTCAAAGAGATTTCTTCGGTTTTGCCGGGGATCATCACTCTCTGTTGTCGAAGGAGCTCGTACATTCGAGGGTCCAGCTTCATTATCGTTAGGGGCGGTGATTGGCCCCTTGCCTCTTCCTCGTCTCTTGAAGAATCTTGGCGGCATTTTTAATTCCTGTCATTATAATATGAGATAACCAAACAACATGTATAAAAATTTAAAGGACAAAACAAAAACCAAATAAGGTAGAATTTGTCCTATGTTATATGTCTAGACTCGAAAGTTTAGAAATGTGCAATTGTGTTATTGAGATTAAACACAAAAGGCTAGTGTTTAATTCACTCAATGTTGACTCTGATACCAACCTGTCACACCCCGATTTCCACGTGTCACCGGTGGGCCCGGTGGGGGATTATCGTGACGTGGTTGGCAACGTAATAGTCAAACAACACAATATTTAATATGCACAGCGGAAGCAAATTTGAAAATATAATACAACCGAATTTAATTATTGTAATATCAAGTATCACAACGTTCGATTGTTTATCCACAGAACGGATCGAAATAAAATAGAAACAATAGTTCAACAGACTTCAGGCATCCTAAGCTTGCGAGACTTTTTATTGATGCTAAGGAGACAATCCAGCCAATTTCGTTTAGTACCTGCATTCAGTCTTTTTTTGGGAAAATACGTCAGTTTACACTGGTAAATACAATCAACTGACTCATTTTGAAAAATGATTTAAAATTTGTTTGGATGCACATGGCATAAACATTTTATATAACTTGGGAGAATTATTTAATATTATAATCTTGTGAACAAATTACATGTTACTTGTGCGTTCAGTCGCCCGGATCTTGTCCGGGTTAAAGATCAATAGACACACCACATCATAGAGTTATACACTGACAGGTGTACGCCTACACCCCGTGCTCAGGTCATGGCCATCTCGTAAGATGATGCCAAGGATATCCGGGACATGGTCATTAACCCCCCAAAGGCTTTAAGTAATCAAGACTGTTTAAACGAGCCGATCAAATTAGTCAACTACCCACTCAACTGTGGAGATTTGATGCTCGATCAAGCGGTATGCTATATACCGTAACCCAAGCCCGTATAGGGAAAATAAGTTAAAAGTATTTACCTGAGCAATGTATAAATCACAATAAGCAAAATGCACGTAGCTTTTACTGGTCCTCCTAATCTGGAACGAAGGTTTTATAATAACCTATTAGAATCCTAACGGGTCTTTAATTAAGCTTAAGCTTAGACCGGCTAGTTTCATAGATACGGTTCGTACGCACGATTAAGCGAAGACCGGATAGAATGTGATTTAGACCCGACAAGTTCAGAGACTTGTTTAGTATCGGTTTATTATTCACATTCTGGATTTTGAGATAAAACCGTTAAGGTTTGACCCGTTTCGGCTAATTTATGTAAACTTGTTACATAAACCGAACCGTACGCGTAATAAGCGTGACAGGTATTCATGAGAGCTATAGACAGGTTTCCTAAGTTAATTATGCCTCAAATATGTTGTGACATCAGTAAGATGTCTTTCATTATGCCCGAAACGTGTTTAAACACAAACTAGGCCCCGTAGGGGTAGTTTGGTCATTTAAAAGTTTATAAAAGAGTTTAAATGTTTTACTGAGTTACAAGTCTGATATAATCAGTAAAAATACTTAGTTTACTGATTTATAACAGTAAGGTATTTTAGATATGTGAACTTTATCAATTATAACCAAACTGTGCCCCGTAGGGGTATTTTGGTAATTTCACATAAGCCGAAAAGCTCAAAACTGAAGTCTGAGATAACCAACTTTAGCTTACTATTAAAATGTTATAATTTGACTAAAACATCAGTAGGTATCACCCTTGTATGTTTAAAAATAGTATTAGTACATACTATGCGCTAAAACGCTAAATAAGGCGATTAGGAGCCGTTTACGGGTTCAATACCTAAAGCTGATATTTTTATTATTCCAGAAGGTCTAAAATAATTTATTTATCATAACTAATCAGTAGCAAAAGGTTTGGGGTCGTTTAGATATGTAAAACTCATTTTATGGCCCGTAAGGGCAAAACCGACAATTACCGGATTAAGCTTACCACTACTAGTTATGCTCAGCCCAAAATTAATTAAAAATCTATAAAAATCCCAAAATAATATATTACATCAGTGGGTAAAAGATTTGATATCAAAAAGTAGGCTTAACTAGGCTATATGCTAATTACGCCGTTTTATTAACATAAATCATTAATTTTGCGATAATGAGCATAACTCTTAATCTATAAATCAAACTGATGTTAAACTTTGCATACAAGTTTATATGTCAGTAATTTAAGTTCCTACTCTTTTACATTTCCAAAAATCACGTTTTTAAGGTAATAAGGGCATAACGGTCAACATATGAACAATTAACGGAAACATGCATATTAATTGGATAACTAATGAACCAAGGTGTATAATCACAGAGGGTTATTCTAACATGTAACCTAGTCCAATTAAAGCTCTGAGGCATTTCTAAAACATGCCTAAACGGGTCAGAACTGAAAGTCAACGTGAAAGTCAAACTATGTGACTTTCGGTTCCGAACCGGGTCTAAACAGGAAATTGTCGGGTTGAACATGTTTAGACATGTTCTTACACTTATTACCAAGTTATAACAATGATCCAACAGGTGGTATATGATCTACAATGTTAATTATGCATAAATAGCATTTTAGGCTTCCTGTTGACTTTTTATGAACTAGTTTGACCCGACTTTTGACCTGGTTAGAGTGATGATCAGGGGAAACCCTTTTGAGGTTTTATTACCCACATAAATACCAACTTATAACTATTTTTAATTCGAGATATGACTGAGCCATTGTTGACTAATCTCGAAGTCAAACCGTAATTACGACGGTTTGACTTTTAGCTAAACAACTAAGCTAAACTCAATTAAGGAAGGATTAGCAGACTTACAAGAGTCCTATGCACGATTAGAGAACACTTGAGAGGAAGTTTGAGCTCCAGAAGTGATCCACAAATGCAGATGAAGGTGTGAAGACTTGTTGCAAGTTCATGGGCTTATATAGTGGTTTAATCCACCATAGGAAGTTGACACACAACACTAGCAACGACCATAACCCTCCAACATGTGTCCCTAGTGCTCTAGAACAGTTTAGGGGTCGCCCACCATGCTAAAATATCGTTTAAAGATCGAAATTCCGCGAATACAAGAGGCTGTCACGTTTTTCTGGTTCTGGGCGCCTGACGCGGGCCTCGTAAGGTTCTCTTAACCTTTACGCGACCCGCATGGGCCTTGTTATCAGATTTTAAATTTTCTATTTTCCACATAAGTATCCCTTGGCCTTTTGAAAGGGCAACTCAGTATTTTCTTGCAATTTGACCCCTTATTATTTACCCACAAGGGCTTTAGGACTTGTACCCACTTTGCCAAGTCCCTGGACACTTCCGGTTAACCCGAAAAGTCTTAACTTTCAATGTTAGCGCTTTAACCCCTCGCACACGAATTTGATCATAACTTTCTCATACTATTATGAAACTTTATGAAATTTATATCGTGCATTCTAGTGATCATAATTAACAGTTACAAAGCTTCGGGTTTGTCAAAAGGTCACTCAGAGGTATAACTTAAACATGTTGACACATTTAACCCCTGTAGTTTGTAATCTCTCACTTTTAGCTTCGTATGATCCATGATTTATTCGTCTGATGATATGAACATCATGTAGGGTTATTATGAAGTATATTTATTCACTGTTGACATTTAGAACCCGTATAATCACATACTTTCCATGTTTGTCAACTTTAGTCCTTCTATAATATTCTTTCACACGTTTTAAACATACGACACGTGTCAGCACATTATAGGACGTGAATTTTCGAGGTGTTATAGAATCCATACCAATGACGACGTCGAAGCTTCCAAGAACAATAGGGAAGAGATCGATGGAAAAGGTTTGACCAGACAATACGAGTTTGCAGTTACTGACAACGTGTGAGGCCTCGATGTTTCTACCATTAGCTAACTCGATGGTGTGCTTAGAACTTAACGGCGTAGGCATAGGTTTAAGCTTCTTACTAATACGTAGGGATACATAGCTAGCATCGGCTCCAGAAACAAATAAGCTTCTTCAGCTCCAATCACGAAGGCCCTTCCTCTAGCGCCATTACCAGCATTGTTGTTATGTTCGTTGTTTCCAGCGCCCTGATTGTTGTTGCGGTTCTGGTTCAGTTCAGGGTAATCCCTTCGCATGTGCCCCGTTGCTCCACATTTGTTTCCTTGTTGTTGCTGTTGCTGTGGTTGTTGCTGATTCTACCTAGCTGGAAGCTGGCTCCTGCAGTCCTTGGCTTCATACCCCATCTTGTTGCATCACTGACACTGGCTCCTTCCACATGGCCCACTGTGGTGTCGGTTACACTTGTTACACTTGGGGTGGTTCCCTCGATAGTCACCCTGTTGCTGAGGGCCCTTGTTGTTTTCAGTCTTCCTTTGCTGAGCTGGGGCCTGAGTGGAGTTAGCATCCTTACCTTGATTTCCATCCCACTTACGTTTGTTATCACCAGAAGTTCCAGTAGTAGCACTGATCCTTTTGGGCAGCTTGCCTTGTTCCACAGCTTGATCAGTGAGTCGGTGAGCGAGACGAATGACTGGCTGAATCGTAGTGAGGTTGGCTGAAGTGACCAAACTCTGGATTTCAGGGACCAAACTGGTGATGTACAGCTCGATCCTTCGATAAGCAGGCTGAGACATGTTCGGACAGAGAGCAGCGTAGTCATTGGACAGCTTGGTGTAGGTCTCAATCTCTGATCCAACCATCTTAAGCTTGTAGTACTCGTTCTCGAGCTTGTGGATGTCATCTCTGTGGCAGTACTCTTCTTTGATCATGTTCTTGATATCCTCCCAAGCAGTGGCATTAGCAGTTTCCAGACCAAGCATCTGAATCTGCGCTTTCCACCATTAAAGCGTGTTTCCTTCAAGCGTACCAGTGGCAAACTTCACCAACTAGCGGCGGGACACTCGCAATCAGCAAAGACAGATTCGACCTTCTCGATCCAGTGTAGAAGACCTATGGCACCCTCGGTGCCATTGAAAGGGAGAGGTTTGCAATCCATGAAGGTTTTGAAAGTACAAGCACATGGTTGCGCAGGTGCAGGCTGACCTGTCGCGGAAAACGAAGCGAATAGGTATAGGGGTGAAAAGACGGTGCGGGGGTAGGATCTAAGCATCCTAAAGTAACGAGTTTACCTCCAGGGTGAGCTGTGAAAGCTGCAGCCACCGTGTTGATCTGGTTAGTGAACTGAGCCTGAGTCATGTTAACGTTTCCCCTTCCGCGTCCGCTCACTGTCTTCACAATCAGAAAACACAGTATGAGTGCGACGTCGTAGTGTAGCAAGAATGAGAAGGAAGAGGGATGTGTATGTATCTAACTAGGCATACTAGCACGTATAGAAGAGCATAGACATTAAACAACAAGCAAGTAAACACAAGTCCGAGCCATGAGGTCTAACACGTTGAGCCTTGCACTTGGAGTGTAGTGTCGTCGCGAGTCACGGGTTATAGTCTGGTTTTTCTCAAAAAGACTTTCTTTTTAAAACCGAGTTCACTATAACCAATGGCTCTGATACCAATCTGTCACACCCTCAAATTCCACATGCGGAGTACTACCGCGAGGAGTGTGACTGACCAGGATCCAGTCCCTAATCATACTGAACAGTTAA
This sequence comes from Helianthus tuberosus, assembly GCA_030545235.1. Taxonomy (NCBI): domain Eukaryota; kingdom Viridiplantae; phylum Streptophyta; class Magnoliopsida; order Asterales; family Asteraceae; genus Helianthus; species Helianthus tuberosus. The sequence goes on from JARYGA010016777.1 coordinate 33,528, forward strand.
GATAATAGTAATAAAGTTCACCAATCATGAAGATTAGCGATTACTATAGTTGAAGTTCAAAAGTTTTAGACTTCAAAATAGCAGCTTAAATAAGTAGCGGAAGCATAGGCAAACCATGTCGAACAAGGTTCATAGTTTAAGTTTATTATAGAACCCAACACACGGGTGTAGACGACCACTACACATCCCCAAGCTGCAAGCTCCTGGGTCACTGGGTACCTGCAAAGCATGCAGTAGGGTATCAACATAATGTTGGCGAGTTCACGAGTTTGTCCATTTTTAATTCCAAAAACTTGTTTCAACAGTTAATTTACTCATTTATACCATGCCATGGGGAGCTACCCCATATGTAAGCTACTAAACTGTACAATACCGAATACTTTGCGACCGTATGTTTTTGTAGAGTGCCCCAGTTATCAATGTCTATCATCATTGACGGTTTCCAGAGTCTATTAATTCACTCCCGATCCCATACACGGGCACGGTGTGAGGTTGGTGAGACCTAAATAGCGCTATCAACTAATAACCCTTTCGCCAGGCCCCGACGACTAATCGGTATTAATAAGTAGGGACTTGAGTGATAGAGGTATGCTAGTTGCATCTAATATAAATAGTAATTAACTAAGCGTCCCTCACAAGGGGAGAAAAGTAGTTTGTACCCCTCACAAGGAGATAGCGTTGTTTTTAATTTCGTTTCCTAACCACCGGGAACGCATGCTTTGGTAAAAGTTGTGAACTCACCTCGGTTTGCTCGGCAGACAATTTACTTGGTCAAGTGAGCTGGTCAACCACGTCCTAATATGGTTACCAGTATAGGTCAGGCTTGGGTACAAATAAGTCACGTATATCCTACACGCATCTAACACATAGCATGCATAACATACAAATATCCGTTAAGTTATTGGGCCTGTTCTAACACTTAAATAGTCAAACAGTAATAGTTAACACAAAGCCCACACATGAACATGCAGCCCAAGACATGTTGTCACACACTGTGGCCCAATAACGGAGACAAGCAACCCAGTCGAGACCAGGTGGTCTCGACTCGAGAGCACGAGGTCTCGAGTCGCAACCAGAGGGTCTCGAATAGTGAATACTCAAGTCGAAACCATGTAGGTCTCGAGTCCCATCTCGAGTACAGATCAGGGGGTCTCGACTTGAGATCGTGCCAGTCTCGAGTTCCTGAAGTTTGGATGCTGGTCTCGAGTCCCTTATGTGAAGTGTTCTGGTTTTGGGTTGTTGATCCATGGTCTCAAGTCGCAATCATTGCGGTCTCGACTCGCAACCACGGATGTGTGCACAGGTGGAAGCCTTCTAGAACCTTCTGTTGTACTATCCAATCACATTTCACATACATGTTTCCTTGTACTATCCAATCATTTTGCATTAACATGTATCCAATATTCAACCTTAACCAAAACGGATCAAACAACAGGTTTTCAAATATTCATATCATCATTCAACACATAATCATATTGTTCATCATTAGGGTTTTCCAAATTTCCACCACAAATGTATTCCAACACCTATTTCTAGCATTCATTTCAGCCTCTAACATGTATTCTTACAAAATAACATTTATCCTACATTTCCTATCATGAATAAATTAATCATGTACATACTAAGCTACTCTTATCCGAAACATCAATTATTTTGCATCTTTCAATAATGGAGAACATGAGTGAACATATAAACAATTTGCACATCATCAACCTTTTGAGATAATCAACATTCAACATGCACATTGTCAAGTATATAACCCATAAACAAATAGACAACATTAACCTACATTATCACTAAACAACACCTTTATCATGTATTTTCATGTGTTAGCAAAGAAATACTAACCGGCTAGAGATATAGAGTGTAGAGGTGAGTAGGTTTGATGTCCGATAATCCTCGAGTGAAGAACCCGAGCTGATCCGAGAGCCTTGCCGCTGCCGTTTGGATCCGAGAGGTGAGGAGGAGGATTATGGTGGTGCTTTAGGGTTTTTAGTGAGGGAAAGGGGATGAGGTGAGAGAGAGGATAAGAGAATGTTTGGGGAAATTGATGCAAATGATGGTTGCCAAAAGTGGCAAGGTCGGCCATCAACATAGGTTTTATACCCGTTCCAAGTCGGTGCACCCAAATGGGTTTTCGAATGGGCTTGGCAGGTGTGTAGCCCAACTATCTTGGGTCACTCGAGACCTAGTGGTCTCTAGCCGAGACCTTGCTGTCTCGGTATACATACGGTACATATATACATATAATATATATACATATATATTAATACACGGAATACAATGAGAGGGTCACATAATGCACATCAATTAATAGCAGTTCCTCATTTAATATTATATATATATATATATATATACACACACACACATAATGTTAATACAATAAGAAGATTACTCGGGAAAACATAGAGTGTCACACTAATTAACTAGGTTAAACATTCCTAGTTAATTTAGTGGGTTTGGGGAATTATTGACTAAGTTTATTTTAAGTCCCGTTAACTCGGGCTTCTATAAACTTTATTTTTCTCAAAAACATTCTTTTTTCCTTTTTATTAAATATTAGGTTTAGTTATATAAATCCTAATATTTTTTGGGTTAATTTTAGCACTAACGGTAATTTACCCGTCTTTTAGTATTAACGTGGTTCGATTACCAAAGCCATTTTTGGGGTGTTACAAGGTTTATGTCTGAAATCGGGCAAATCCACAAACAATTTCAGTTGATTTACTTCCTATAACATGCAACTATACTAATACTAACAGATCTAGGCAAAAATTTGAGGTTTGATTCGATTCAAGTTCAAGAACCCTAGATTTTCCCCAAATTTTTGGTGTTAAACTACATGCAAATCATTAAACTAATTACAAAAGATGATAGAATCATACCTTGTTGACATTGGATTGAGAAAAGACGTGAAAATCTGCAGAGATTTTCGGAAGAACCGGAGAGTTTTCAGGGGAAACGGGTCGTGGTGAAATGAAAATGAGAAGAAAAATGGGTTTTATTCCTGACAGTAGCCTACCACGGTCCCGTGGGCGGGTAAAAACTATTATTTTTTGAGTGACCTGTTTCCCGAAACTTGGTTTTAGAAATCCTACCGATTTTTGAAGCTTTCCCGACGGCCATTACCTACAAGATATGATGTTAGTGCACAAACCTCATTCATTCCTCGACTGCTTGTAGCGAGATCTCTTCCTCTTCATCCTCAATGAATCCTTGATAAAGCTTTAGCCGTTATCCATTGACTTTGAATGGAATTCCATTTCGAGATTTAATTTCAATTGCACCGTGTGAAAAAATATGGGTGATTGAAAATGGTCCCGACCACCTAGACTTTAATTTACTGGGAAATAATCGAAGTCGTGAATTAAACAATAGAACTTGATCTCCTACCCGAAATTCATTAGGTTTAATGTGTTTATCATCCAAATTTTTCATTCTTTCCATATAAATTTCGGAGTTAGAGTATGCGTGATTCCTTAATTCGTCTAATTCATTTAATTGACAAAATCGATTTTTACCGGCGGTTTCTATGTCTAAGTTTACGCTTTTCAATGTCTAGTAGGCTTTGTGCGCTATTTCTACTGGCAAATGACAACTTTTTCCATAGACAAGCTTATATGGAGTGGTACCTATGGTTGTTTTATATGCAATTCGAAAAGCCCATAAAGCGTTATCTAATTTATCGGCCCATTCCTTTTTACTTAACCCTACGGTTTTTTCAAGTATTCTTTTTAAACCTCGATTAGTCACTTCGGCTTGTCCATTTGTTTGAGGGTGTTATGCGGTTGAGATCCGGTGATAGACCCCATATCTTGTTAAAAAAAATTCAAGTTGATGGTTACAAAAATGGGTACCCCTATCACTTATTAACGCTTTTAGAGTTCCAAAACGAGAAAATAATCGTTTCAGGAATCTAACCACAACTCTTCCATCATTTGTTGGAAGAGCTTCGGCTTCGGCCCATTTTGACAAGTAATCCACTGCCACAAGTATATATTTGTTTCCTTTTGATGGTGGGAAATGTCCCATAAAGTCTAGTATCCATACATCAAAAATTTCACAAACAAGAATGCCATTTTATGGCATTTCTATTTTGGAAGAAATATTACCTGATTGTTGGCATGCATCGCATGTCTTGATAAGACTTTGGGCGTCTTTGTAAATCGTTGGCCAATAGAATTCTGAATCAAATACCATTCGTGCGGTACTAGCGGCACCATGATGTCCTCCGTATGGACCTTCATGACAATGGCGGAGAATTTTTCTTGCTTCGCCACCATGTACGCATCGTCGGATAAGTTGGTCGGCACACATTTTGAAAAGATAAGGATCTTCCCAAAAATAATGTTTTACATTAGCAAAGAATTTTTTTTCTTTGATGATGCGACCATCCTTTTGTGACTATTCCACTAGCTAGGTAGTTGGCGTAGTCGGCGTACCATGGTTCTTCTCGGTATTCCACCATTTCTAAGGACTCCGTTGGGAATTTTTCATTGATGAGCTCATCCCTAGTTGCCTCCAAAGCTGGATCTTCCAAGCGGGAAAGATGATCTGCAGCGGTGTTTTCTGCTCCTCTTTTGTCTTTTATTTCAATGTCGAATTCTTGGAGGAGTAGAATCCATCTGATTAAACGTGGTTTGGCATCCTGTTTCTTAAAGAGATAACGAATGGCTGCATGGTCTGTATAAACTATCGTTTTAGAAAGAACAAGATAAGAAAGAAATTTATCAAAAGTAAATACTACAGCTAGTAATTCTTTTTCAGTTATTGTGTAATTTTCTTATGCATCGTTAAGTGTTTTACTAGCGTAGTAAATTGGGTGAAAATGCTTATCTTTTTTTTTTGTCCCAAGACAGCTCCAACTGCAAAGTCACTTGCATCGCACATGATTTCGAAAGGTAATTTCCAATCAGGTGCCATCATGATTGGTGCATTGACTAGCATATCTTTTAGTGTTAGAAATGCTTGGTTACAATCCTTGTCAAAGATAAATGGTGCATCTTTTTCAAGCAATTTTGTTAACGGTCTTGAGATTTTAGAAAAGTCTTTAATAAACCGTCTATAAAATCCAGCATGTCCTAAGAAACTTCTGATGGCTCTAATGGAGGATGGGGGTGGTAATCGGGAAATAGTGTCTATTTAGCCCGAGCACTATTCCCTCCGTTACCATGAAATGGCATTTTTCCCAATTAAGCGCGAGGTTAGTTTCCTCACATCGGGATAACATTCGTTCAAGGTTATCGAGGCATTGGTCGTATGAATCTCCAAATATAGAAAAGTCGTCCATGAAGACTTCCATAGTCTTTTCTATCATATAATGGAAAATGGCCACCGTGCAACCTTGGAAAGTTGCGGGGGCATTACATAGACCAAAAGGCATGCGTCGATAAGCAAAAGTTTCGTAGGGACATGTGAATGTTGTCTTTTCTTGGTCTTCGGGAGCTATTGGTATTTGAAAGTAACCTGAAAAACCATCTAAAAACAATAAAATTTTTGACCGGATAATCTTTCTAACATTTGATCAATAAAAGGTAAGGGAAAATGATCTTTCCTTGTTGCCTCATTTAATCGACGATAATCTATACACACTCTCCATCTGGTGATGGTTCTTGTTGGTATTAATTCATTCTTTTCGTTAGTGACCACCGTCATACCTCATTTCTTAGGAACTACTTGGATGGGACTTACCCAAGGGCTATCGGAAATTGGGTAGATGAGTCCGGCGTCAAGTAGTTTGATGACTTCATTTTTAACCACTTCTTGAACATTTGGATTTGCTCTATGTTGTGCTTGTATTACCGATTTATAGTCATCATTCATTAAAACTTTGTGCGTGCACATGGAAGGACTTATTCCTTTAATATCTACAAGCTTCCAAGCGATCGCATTTTTGTGTTTTTTCAAAAGTGTGATTAATTTTTCTTTTTCTACACTAGTTAATTTTGAGGAAATAATTACAGGTAGCTTACCATCTTTTTCAAGAAAAGCATATTCCAAACCTTTTGGGAGTTCTTTGAGCTCAAGTGGTAGGTCTTTAGGAGACTCCTTATTTGGTTACTCATTTTGGTCAAGAACCAAAAAGGTTTGTTCAATGGCGATCTCTTCTTCGACAAAGTGGTCGATTTCTTCTTCCCTATCGGGTGGTTCATCTTCAATTAAGGGGTCATTATTGCCGATTGGATATTTCATTGGTCGCTCAAGATTGACACATTTTTTGAAGGCCCCTAATTGAATGGGTAAGTTGTTTTGCTTCCGATTAATCAAAGCTTTGTGGGTTTTCACAAAAGGTTGTCCCAACACAAGTGAAGCGTCATCAAGGATGACAAAGTCGGTTGGGACTACCGTTTGATTTGTTTGGACTAACACATCTTCAACTACTCCCATAGATTTTATTATTTTCCGAATAGAAAGAAAAATGGGTATTTGAAGTGGAGAAAAATCACCAATACTTAACTTTTTGAAAATGTAGTTTGACATTATATTAACACAAAGATCTTTATCAATTGTAATATTACTAATAAAGGAATTTTGAAAAAAACATGGAACCAGTGTAATGTTAATTTCAAATGGATCATCTTTTATTAGCGTAGTTTGATCATTTGTTAACTTAATGCTTACCGTTTCGTCAATTTTAGTGTTAGTGTTTAACTCTTTTAAAAACTTAGCATGAGTAGATACCAAACAATAGTTTTCGAAAGAAGGTGTTAAGAGATTAATTTCTTAAAAATTAGACTCTTTTTGAAGATAAACGTTGTCGGACTTACCTTTTTCGATGTTTAGTTCATGCGTCGGTTTTTCACTTACTTGTTCTTCCATTTTTACCTCTTCTACTATCACCTCTTTAGTACAAATTACCTATTCCCTTGTGCGGGATTCCTCTTCCCTTGCGCGGGATTCTTTAATGTAGTGTTTGATAGTTTTGAGGTGTTCTATTATTTTTTCGGCTACGGGGAGGATAGTTGGTGGTTCGTCAAAGTGAGCGGAATAAGAATCCCAAGAGCTTGAGTTCGAAAGTTCGATCCTTGGCTCCTAATAATACTCATATGAGGTAGATGGTTCACACCATTGTTCCTCGTTGTAAATATATGATGGATAAAGGTCGTACCTTGGTTCTTCATAATACCCATATGAGGTGGGTTGTTCACACCATTGTAATTGTACCAAGTGAGGATTACCACAAATGGTACAATACTCTTCTTCATAATCATCCTCTTTATAGTGGTAGTTGTAACCTCCTGAGTATTGATCCATAAGAATCACTCAGCAGACCACAAAAGAGTCCCGGGACCAGAAAACAAAAATAAAAACGGAAACAGAGGCTCACCACGGCCTCGTGTTCAGTGAGCACGGCCTGTGGTCAGATCCTGTATCTGGGCGTTTTGAAAAATGCAACCGGTTTGGTTCAGCACGGGGGCGTGTTCATTGAGCATGACCCCGTGTTCAGACTCTATATCTGGGTGTTTTGTTAATTTTATGCAGCACGGGGGCGTGTTTACTGAGCACGGCCCCGTGTTCAGACTACTGTAATGCAAAAATTTAAGAAAAATGCAGAAATGTGCACGCAGTTTTGAAAAGGTTTTGAAAAATGATTAGGCTGTCGATTTTAAGCTTTCTTAAAATCCTTGTGTCCCCGGCAACGGCGCCAAAAACTTGGTGTGTGTCGGGTGTGATATGTTTTTATTGATATTTTAAGCCCATTTTACACATTAGTCAAGTTTTAAATTTATAAAACACGATATTCTACTAACACTAAACATACACTTGGGCAAGTGCATCCATCGTGAGCGTAGTATGGTAAGATACCGAGGTCGTCCAAGGACACAAGAGCTTTTAATACCGGTTTATCCGCAACGTCTAATCAAGCTAAAATTTTTTAGAAAATGTTTTAAACATGAAAAATAAAAACTAAAAATGCAGAAATAAAAATAAAATAAAATCAGATAGACAAGATGAATCACTTGGATCCGACTCGCCTTTTAAGTATCCTTTGATAATTTTTTCACTTTCGGACTTTTTAAGAGATTATTTAATTATAGTAGTAGGCCTCTCTTTTGAAGGTGACGTTACCCTCAACCCAGTGGTTTGAGTCAGTAAGGATACAATCCCAAAGGGTCGGAATATTGAAAGATAATTAATTAAGTTATTAATGCGAAAAGGGGTAGACCCCTTTTTTGAAGGTGACGTTACCCTCGGCTAAGTGGTTTGAGTCAGCAGGGATACAATCCCAAGTAGCCGGTTTAATGTATTAATAGTAGTTTACATATGAGGGGATCAAGCTATTCGCACCCCCGCCATCCAATACCAGTGGGCATTGAAGGAGGTCCTAGTAAGCTTGACCCAGGTCCTTGCAGGATCTATACACTGAACAAGACAAGAACCTTACTAAACCATTCCCTTAACTCCCGACCAGGTAGCCAACATATCTCTATATAGATCGTAGATATATGAATTGTGTAAATCTTTTACTTTATATAGACAGTAAAGTAACGCCAAGACACCACAGACAAATGATAAAGAAGTTTCACCTTCAACATAAGAAACTAGTTATTAAAGTCATTAATACAAAACCAAATAAAAAGTGTCAAAAGATTAAAAATCAAAAGTAATACATAAAAGACTTGTCTTCACCAAGTGATGTAAGAGACTTAGCCAAACATGGCCTTTGATTGACAAGAACTCTTACGATAAATCCTGGATCCCGAGACTACTACACACTCTAAAGGTGGATGATAGTGGTCGGTGTTGGTGGTGTAGTGGTGGTGGAGTGGTGGCAAAGTGAGAGAGTAGTGGTTTGCCAAGGGATGCCTTTGAAGTGAGCCAAGCACCCCTATTTATAGCCTGAACAGAAGCCCGGCCACGACCCCATGTCCAGCATACACGCCCCCGTGGCCATCCTTTTCTCTTCCTTCATTAATTCCATTTGTCAGAATAGGGCTCCACACAGCCCGTGTCTGCTGGGCACGACCCTGTGGGCAGAAGCGTATCTGTACTATCAAGATTTTGCAAGATTCTGCGTATCTTAGCGTTGACCATGCTCCGTGCTGAGCTGGGCACTCCCCCGTGGTGGGCGTAGAAGCTTCCATAGCTTTGTCCTTTTTGCAGACACCTTACCACGCCCCCGTGTCTAGTGGGCACGGCCCGTGGTCAGTCTTCTGTTTCTTGTTTTTGCTCTTGGGGATGCTGTCGAGGGGTCGGGCATGTCACGTTTATTCCTTTTCTTTGTATTTATGTTGGTTTTTGCTGCATATTTGTTCCTTTTGCTCGTTTAAGCTCATTTGGTCCTGTAAATTCAAAAGGAAGACAAAAACACATTTTTTCCAACATTAGTACTAAAAAAGGGTTAGTTTTATGCCTCATTTGATGTAACTTATATGTTGTATTTTGCACACATCACGGAGCCTTGAGTCTTCATGGTGAAAAGAGGCTAGTTGGGTTGCTCGTTCGCACCGTTGTTGTTGACTTCAGCTGGGTTTACATTGATGTTGTAGGCTCTACCTCTTGCTGGTGGGAGTGCTGGGTTTGCCTGGTTTTCTTGGTTAACTGGGTTTGCTTAGGCTTGAGCATTGATGATGTTGACTAGTCTAGGGCACGTGTTTCTGAAGTGGGTCACCACAATTAAAGCAAGCTCTAATATAGGGTACCATGGGATAATGTGGTTGTTTATAAGGTTGGATCATGTTTTGAGCAGGAGGTGGAGCTTGGTTTTGAGGGGTACGACACGTGTTACTCAAATGACCATAACGCCCACATTTGGCGCACAGTCGGCAAGGTACGGTGGGTTGATGGTGATAGTGGCAGGTGTTGCATTGAAGGTGAGGACCACTGTAAGGTTTCTTGTTTGGGCAAGCTGGGTTGGGTGCCACTTGGGTGATTGGGATGGCTTGGAGAGGTATGGTTTGTAGAGTTGGGTTTGTAAAGGCAATGACGTAGTTTTTACCATCACATTTTCGTTTGGTATCAACACGGGAGGAGGATTCAGCCCTGGTTGTCTTTGGCTTCTCTTCTGAGCCCTTTTCAGCTGAACCCTTCTTGTTCTCTTTATCAAAGTCTCCATTTCGGATATGGTTTACCGTGACTTCGGTGGCTAATTCCATTGCAGCTTCCAAGGTTGCAGGTACAGTGCTCATCACAGAGTCCTGAATACCAGTGGGGAGACCCCTGATGTAGTGTTCAACGAGACGGTACATGGGGGTGAATATGTATGGAACCATCTGGTTTAGTTCGAGAAACCATTTGTTGTAAGTTATATGATCCCCATCTTTTTGCTTTAAGAAGTAGAATTCATCTTCCAGCTTCTTGATTTCACTTCTTGGGCAAAATCATTTTGTCATAAGCTTCTTGAGTTGTTCCAAAGTTAGGGCTACAACAGTTTCAGCCCCTCTTCTTCCTTTCTCAGTGTTCCACCATGTTAAAGCTACCCCTATGAGACGGCCGGTAGCATAACGAACCTTGCGGTCGTTAGGGCAGTCACGCTTCAGGAAGGTGCTTTCCATTTCATCGAACCATCGGAGGAGTGAGGTGACCCCTTCGGTTCCCTCGTATTTTAGGGGGTCACATGATTTGAAGTGCTTATAGGTGCACTTGGATGAATTTGCAGGAGCATTGACAGTGTTTGGTTCAACTTTGTTGACTTGATTAACTAGGTTAACAGCGAGGGCTTGTTGAACTTGGATCACGATGTTAGGAATCACGGCAGCCATTTGCTTGGCAATTTGGGTAGCCATGCGTTTACCGGAGTTTCTTGTCCTGTTTCCTCCACGAAGGTGCCTTGAAGACATCTATAGGAATCAACACAAATGAGGTTGTGAGATTTTTGATGGATTTGCTAGTGGATATGCGTAACATATAAACATGTGATAAAATGAAAACTTTTGGGGTGTATTAGAAAACAATAACTCATGATAACACTTTTAACGTGTTATTGGGCTTTGCTCGTAATTGGGCATTCGTAATTATGTGGGCCCCCATGATTACAGGGCGTTCGTATGGTTCACATGTGTTAGCCTGGTAACATACACTAAAACCCAGATAAAATCGAGAAATATGAATGCAATGTATGAAAGTCGGAGGGTATCCTTGGTTGGACACAGTGACAACTCAAAGTGGAGTTAGTTCACACGACGTTTGGTGTGGCATGCTTTGGCCTAATAGGTCATTCGTACTCTCATTGTTAGTCCCCAGGTAGGCAAACTGGTCCGTTAATTCGGATTTATACGAATGCCAATCCTAGACAGGACGTCCCGACTACCGATACTCGAACCTTTCCAGTTACTACATGCCCATCACATGAACTCACTGTGATGGGATTTGAAAACAACAATGTAACACCTCGCTTTTTAGAACCTTCCTTATTTAGAAAGTTTGTCTTGTATTCTATTTCTAGAAACTCGTTGTGAATGCATATGTCTGTAGCTTACGTCATGTATTGAGTCTTATCTTGTTTAGTAGTTTATCGTATGTATTAGATTGTATTTTGTATCGGATTGAATGGTTATGTATGTAAATGACCCATTCGTGCGGATGAGTCATCCATGTGAATGGGGCATGTAGTCAATCCGTGCGAATCACCCCCATCCGCTATTATGGCTTCGTGCAAACCCATGGGGTCTATAAATACGGATAGTGGGCTCTTCATTTGAAAACTTTTAGTAGTTTTTGCGAAGCGCTGTCAAATTCTTTTCTCGGCTTTGTAACTCATTTCAATCAATAGAAATGAATGTTCAACGGTATCAATGTGTATATGTTCATTTCCTACTCGGATTTCGCAGGAGATACGAAGATCAACTAACCGGTCGGAGCATTTGGAGCACCGAAACGGTCCTCACAAGTGGTATCAGAGCTTGGAGACCGGTTTTGAGGACAGAGAACACAAGATACCAGAGATTTCAGAGAGATTCAAGCCGATTTGAATCTGATTTCATCATCTTTCTACTCATTCTTCTTCTACACATCTTTTTCAAACTTAAAACACAAAATTGACGTCGAAGCCATGGACAAAATTGACCGATTATTTGATATGTTGTGTGAAATTAGGACTTATCAATCCTTAGAAAAATCATATCAAAATTCGAGCTAATTCACATAAAATTCTAGAAAAACCATGTAAAACACAACTTAGGAGTTCGCAGGTTGGATCCGCACAGATTGGAATATCCCAATCCGCATGAACCCATATTAAAGTTGTTTGTTTTAAAAATATTTGACACATTCGTACAAACCGGCATTCCCGATTCGCACGAACGCACACATCAGTGGTTGACCTGTCAAAGTTGTTCAATTCGCACGAAACGGCATTCCCGTTAGCGCGAAAGGGGTTTTATTATTGTTTAAAAGTTGATTTGACCATGTGTTGACTTTTGCAGGTACTTTTAGAAAATTTTCAAAGTTGGTAATCATGGAGTCGGAATTCTACGAGTTCTACGATGCTTTCACAACTTCAACAACAACTGCGCCTAAGAATGTCTCGAATGTCATATCTGAAAGTCTAAATCTTGAAAATGCATACGAAACCTATCAAAAACCACCCAAACTTATGAACATAGAAGATTATAATAAGTGGAAAGATAGATTTGAAAGTTGGCTAAAAGCTTATGCATTCGAAAGCTGGAAATTGTTACAAGTAGGGATATGAACCTCCAAAACATCCTCAAGGTGTTGAAATATCATTTGTTAAATACTCTAAAGAAGATAAAGATGATTTATCTAACGAACAAAAAATGATTACACTTATACAACAATCAGTTAGGGATGACATAATTTCTTTGCTTCAATACGATAAAACATCAAAGTGTTTGTGGGCGGATTTAAAAAGTAAGTTTGATGGAGGGAAAGAAATAATGAAAAACAAAAAATCTTTGATAAAGAAAGAGTTTTATTTGTTTAGCTGTATGAAGGGTGAGAATGTCTGACAGATGATAGAGCGCTTCTGTCATCTAAAACTTGAGCTGGAAAGATTTGATATCAAAAAGGACAAAGAGGAAATCTTTGCCAAACTCATTGAAGCGTTACCCAATGAAGATGATTGGCAGACATATATCATGATTCTTAAAAACGGTGCAGAGTTTGATAAGATGACTTTAGATTGGCTGATTGAAAAGCTGGAAGGTCATGAGCTGGAACTCTGAAAGCAAAACAAGATGAACAACTCAAATTATCAGCAGAACGTGAATTTGTATTAACGCGGAAGCATGTTATCAAACAATCAATCATCAAAGATTGGCACCGCATTTAGTGCCGAGAACTCTAATGAATCATCGAAAAGCAGTTTTTCGAATGGTGGTTCATCGAGTAGTGGGTTTGGTTATTCGAGCTCAAATGCCAACAATCAATCGTCATCTGCATCAAACACTCATCAGAGTCAAACCAACTCTAATCCGAATGTGATACAATGCAACATCACAGTAAATCTAAACAATACTCAGAGCATGAGTGCTGATTCAGCAAAACAACAGATGGTCTTCTTAGCATTCATTTTAGAATCGTACGAAAGTCTTGTTGCGGGTAAGATTGGAAACCCGAACATGACCAAAGAAGACTACGATCAAATCGATCTGGAGGAGATGGAGTTGATTGACATCAGATGGTGCATGGCAAGCGTGATCAAAAGAGCTCAGAGATTTATGGAGATAACTGGTAGACAATGCATTGGAGGTCCAACAATGAAACTTGGATTTGATAAATCCAAAGTTACTTGCTTTAAATGCAAACAAAAAGGACACTGCAAGCGTGAATGTCCAAACTAGGATGTGAATGCAAGTGTGAATCCTTTCCACGATGATTACTATTGAAAAGCAGTGTATCATCGCAACAAAGAACAACCTCCAAAAATCAATCATCCACAGATTGATGAAGGATCTTCAAAAGAGAAAAACAGAGTGTTGGTTGTTACTCAGGAGGATGAGGGCTTCAACTGGAACAAGTATATTCCTAACGAGGGTGTTGCATTGGTTGTTGAGTTGAAGTGGAACCGAGAAGAAAATATTGCACATAGAAGGATGGATAGAATGTACGATATCCGGAAAGAAGCAAAAGAGGCCAGGAGGTGGGATGATGAGAGGAAATGCTACTTAGATCCTCAAGGGAATCCTATTACAGATCCTAAAATAGTAGATTTCGATGCATTTGTTAAAACCATTCCTACTGTTTAAGAGCAATATAAAGATGTTATTGCGGCGATGAAAAAGGAAGAAGAATCAAAGAAGAAGCACGTAGAAGAAATCATCGATGTGAAGCAGGAGATGACCACAGAGAACCGGAAAAAAGATGGCGGACAAAGCTATGATGGCGAAAGCAACTGAGGTAGAAAATTAAACTAAGTCTACTGAGTCATTAAACCAGGTCAGGTCTATGAGTAAAGATGGTGAAAACGGTAAGAAAGCTGAAATTAAAAATGAAGTGCAGTGCAGGAAATGCATGGAAACATGCAGTGCCTGTATTGAGAAAGACAAAGCTTTGAAATCCAGAAATGTTGAATTCACCGAACTTGTTGATATTTTAAAAGAAAGTAACAAAAAAATTGATTTGTTAAAAAATGATCTTATTTTGAAATATAAACTAATCAAGAATTCAAAAGAAAAAAATCGATCTTTTAGAAGAAAATTTGAAAAAGGGGGTATCTGAAGTGGAAAATTTTTCAAAAAGTTAATGATACACTTAGTCTCGAACACGGAAGAATGAAAGAGGCTTATGATGAATTAAAAAGAGTAATTACTGAGGCTGAAACACGTTATAAGCGTCGTGAAACAAATAAAAAATTACAGTATACTCTTGAAGAAAAGCAAATAACAATTAACACACTTCTGGATGACATTGCAAAGCTTAAACTTCAACTTGAAGAAGTTAAAATTGAAAATGAACGTATTTATTTGAAATTGAAAAATTATTCTACTGCTCGATTTGTTCTTGATCATATCATTCCTAAACCAATTGGTAAGAACAAAGATGGTGAAGATGTTTATAGTAATGGAGGCGGGGTTGGGTATAACCATGTTTCACCACCCGTGAATGGTGATTTTTCAAAGAAAAATTTAGGGGTGGATGTAAGGACTCTCACAAATTGTCCTAAAAATACCCGTAAGTATAAACCCGGACCCCTGAAACCTTACCCTACATCAAAAATCAAGAAAAACCAAACTTATAGGTTTCAGGCGGGCCGCGTAAGAGACAAGCTTGTCTTACGCGGGCCGCGTCAAACATGCGTTGACCGGATAAGTGTTCCGGATCCACGTAGTGACCACCTGGCTAACCTACTCGTAGACTGGGCGGCTAGGCGGGCCGCGTAAGGTTAAGTTGAAGGCTTGCGCGGGCCGCGTAAGGCCCTAAATTCACCTATAAATAGCCCGTCACTTGCACAATCCACTGGTGTCGATCAAAACTTTCAAAAACGAATTCATATCACTCTGAAGTCGAAATTTCATATATAATTAGCGAGGTGCTGCTCCGATACCGGGTATTAACTCGATCGCTGATACGATTCAATGTCCGATCGATTAAACTATCCAATGGATGTTTAAGTGCTGCCCACATTAGGGTTTATGCTTTGTCATTCGTCGTTAATTCGATGGATGTTTAAGTATCACACTTTGTCATTCGTTGTGAAGGTTTTAATCTCGTGAGTTATCGTAAATGCTGTATTAGTTACTAACCGAGTTCGTGTGCATGTTATTAATTTAGGTTAAAAGGCTAATCAGTAGGCTAAGCTCTGCTCATATAAATCTGCAAAGTGAGTCATTCTCTTTTTATCAAATTACTTTCAAAATCATGTTTATTTTCAAAGTTATAATTACAGGGATTAAGTCTTTGTAGTCACCAAATTACAGCCAGTATGTGGGGTTTTGTATACATTACCTGTTCCCGTCACCATTGGACAACGAGTTAGCCGATGGGTGATCTGACCATAGTCACAGAAACGAGTCGAGTGACAAATACTGTGGGTAGTTGGTTGATATCAGGAAACATTGTAATCGCTCTTAATACTGTAAATTATAACAAACGAGTCATTTTCATAAAAAGAATGATTCACCAGTATTTCCCGCTGACAAAACCTTTTTCAAACATGTTTCAGGTGATCTGATGTGATCAAAGAAAAGTGTCGTGAAGCACTACAAGCTTAAGGAAGTGGCTCAATATAAAATAAAGAAACATGTTTTGTAAAAATAAAGATTTCTCCGTGAAATCTTATGATTGTAAATTACCGGGGTTTTATCTCGAGTTGTGAAATAAAATAATCGGGAAATTGCAGT
>JARYGA010016778.1:0-23672 GCA_030545235.1 Helianthus tuberosus
GCCGTTATGGCTAATGTCGACAGTTCGTCAAGTCAGGTATGTGTCGATGAACCTACTGCTGTTAATTGTGATAATTGTGCTAGCTTAAGTGTTAAATGTGCTGATTTAGATGCTAATATGTCTGAGTTGCAAAGCAAACATGATGCTTTAAACGCTAACTTGTTTGACTTGCAAAACAAACATGTTTCTTTAAATGATAAGTGGTGTGATTTGCAAAGCAAGCATGAGGATTTGCAAAACAAATTTGAAGTGACAAATATGCACAATCAAAAGTTGATAGTGGATCTTTCAAAATGCAAAGAGGCTAACATGTTTTATGAAAACCATGAAAAGGAATTTAAAACGATGGTTGAAACTTTAAGAAAAGATAAAACCGAACTGACAAAAATGGTTTCCAGAAAACAAACTGACATAAATTTGTATATCACTCGTCTTGAGATAATGCAAAAAGAGATGGCTTGTGTTAAAACTGAAAGTGAGGCGATCCGACTCAAGTTAGACAGCTATTTAAGCTCTAGCTATGTGTTGGATCACATCATTGATGTTCAGAAAGAGAAAAGGGATATCACATGCATCGGATATAAGAAATGTCCACCACCTGTGAGACACAACTATGATGCCATGCCTGATGAGGAGTATAGAACTCACTTTGAACCATCTGTTCCTTTGGACGTTGAGGAATTTGCAACAGGACTCGGATACAAGAAGGAAGTATCGTCAGATTCGGATGTGTCAGCAGATACATGTGTATCTTCTGCTGAACAGAATCAGGATCCTCCAGTTGTGATTGAGGATGCTGATTCTTCTGATGATGAATCTGATGATACTGATTCGGCAAAGTCTGATGCGGTAATCAAAGAAGAGGACATACCTCTTGAGAATCATATTCTATGTGATCCTCCCGCAAAGCCCGCTAAGACTGCTGCAACCGAGTCCACGTCTGCAAAAGAGTCGGATAGTGTGGATTTGCTGTACACTCTTGTTGGTGATGATAAAATCTATTCTGACAAAGATTTTCCAATTAAGAATGTTAATCAATCCTTAATCAGTAAAGTCTTTGAAAATTCGACAAATAAGTTTTTGGGAAAGACAGGATCACATGTTACAGTAACACAGTGTCCACCTATCCCAAAGGCCGAAGTTCGAAAACAATATGGCAATAAAAAATTACCAACAGTGAACACGCAGCAAAATCATACCAAACCAAGAGGTAAAACACCGACTCAAAGTCAAAGGAAGCCGAATAAGAAGAAGAACAAGAATGTGAACTTTGTGAAATCAAGGGGAACAGACAAAATTGAAACGTTTGAAAACAAATCTAACTTAGATTTTGTTAAACAAGCAACAGTGTTAAAAAGAAATGAACCAAACTGTTCGAAACCTAGTACCTCGAGATCACAAAGTTCATCATCATCGGCAAGACGATCACATGATACTTCAGGGTTTGTTGAACGAAGATCATGTTTTGAATGTGGTACAATTGGACACATAATTCGAAATTGTCCATATCTTCATAAACAAAAGGGCAAAGTTGATGATACCCGTGACCAACCTGACCGCAAGCGATCTGTTTCTGTAAAACAAGATCCCCGCCTTGTAAAAGAAAGGGAAAAGAAACAAAAACGCCAACAGGTCAAGGTGATTGAGAAAGCACTTAAAATTGATGTGGTTCAAAAACAATCTGTTTCAGTTAAACCAGAAAGTTCAAAATTTTCAAAAACTTCAAACAATCACGAAGTTAAATTTTCAAACAATCAAACTGGTAAAACTCAACAGACATGGAAACCTAAATTGACCACAAATTCAGGGGGATCATCACAATTTTCGAATCATCAAAGAATAGAAGTTATTGTTGTTGATGAAAATGGAAGACCCAAGACCACAATGGCTTGGGTCCCCATCTCCAACTAATCAAGTGAGTTCATGTGCAGGGTGTTCCAGGAGGAACTATCAGTAGTCATTGGATTGTTGATAGTGGGGCATCCAGGCACATGACAGGCGACATGAAGCTTCTCTACGACGTCAAATCTATTAGAGGAGGTTATGTTGCTTTTGCTAGAGATAAAGGCGGATATATTACGGGTGAAGGAATGATATCCAACGGGGTTGTAAGTTTTGATAAAATCAACTTTGTACAGCAACTTGATCACAATCTTCTCAGCGTTTCACAAATCTGTGATAAGCAGTTCTCAGTACACTTTGATGCAAATGGATGTTACGTGCTGAAACCCGGCTTCAAAATTCCAATAGATTGGATTCTCTTATCTGCTCCAAGGATAAATGATTTGTATGTCCTTGATATGAGCCAAGCTATTACTACGTCTGCACAAGCAACATGTTTCGTTTCCAAAGCCACAGAAAAAGACTCAATCTCTTGGCACAGACGAATGGGTCACATTCACTTACGCAAAATGAATCATTTGGTGTCAAATGAATTGGTGAATGGTGTTCCTCTTAAAAACTTCCATCTTCAAGACGTCTGTGTTTCGTGCCAGAAGGGAAAACAAACGAAGAAGCGACACCCTACAAAGAAAATCAACACGGTGGCCGTTCCGCTTGAACGTTTGCACATGGATTTGTTCGGTCCTGTCAAGCATAAAAGCATCCGGAATGATCAATATTGCCTCGTGATAACTGATGATTATTCAAGATTTTCTTGGGTGGCGTTCATGGCACACAAGAGTGAAACTTTCGGTATTATCAAAAACTTGATCATTCAGATTGAGAATTTGTATAAGTTGAAAGTTAGGAGGATACGCAGCGACAATGGTACAGAATTTAAAAATCATTCCATGGTGGAGTTTTGCACTTCAAAAGGTATTCTTCACGAATTTAGTGCAGCTTACACTCCTCAACAGAATGGCGTCGCTGAACGTAAAAACCGTACATTGATCGAGACTGCTAGGACAATGTTGGTAGAGTCGCAGTTGCCTATTCCATTCTGGAGTGAAGCTGTGGCCTCTGCATGTTATACATTGAACCGAGTTCTTACAGTCAAAAGGCACAACAAGACCTGCTTTGAGCTTCTTAACAAACGGAAACCAGATTTGTCATATCTTGAACCGTTTGGAGCTCCTTGCACAATGATCGATCCTAATGGAAAGTTTGGGGCAAAAGCTATTGAAGGTTACTTTCTTGGTTATGCCACCCCGAACTCAAGAGTCTGGAATCTAGAGACTAAAAGGGTCGAGGAATGGTCTGAGGTCAGAGTACAAAGGCACACATTGCCAGTCAGATGTCCTGGTCAGCCTTGGATGTTTGAGTACGATGACTTTTTCAATTCGATCAATGTTGAAGCCGTTGAAGAAAATGCTGCGGCAAGGATGTTTTTCGAGAGTGACAATGCAACAGATTCACCGCTGGTTCGTCCCATTATTATCAATCAAGAACCATCTTCAGTGAACAATAATGCTCTCGATAATGAGGATTTTCACGATGCTACCGAATTGAACGAATCTTCAGAGGATGATGAATTTCTCGATGCAGATCAAGAAGCTCCAACAACAGCAGTTCATGGTATTTCAGAGGGTACACCTCCAGTGGACGCCCCTAGAACAGCTGAAGCTACTGCATCTTCCTCTTCGTCAATTCCGGGCATTGAATTGGTTGTTGATCTCAATCTCAACAATCTGGGTACAAATATTCTAGTTCAAGACAATCCAGAAACAAGGATTCACAATACCCATCCTCAACAAAACATCATCGGAAATGTACAGAGTGGCGTTCAAACAAGAAACATGTTGCGAAACAACAACAATGCAGGCTTGTATGCAGCTATCCGAGAATCTGGTCAACAAAATGATTGGTCTTTCGCGTGTTATATCTCACAGGAAGAGCCAAGAACTTGGAAGGAAGCTTTGAAAGATAACTCTTGGGTTGAAGCAATGCAGGAAGAACTGCAACAATTCCAGAAGCTTGGTGTCTGGAAACTCGTAGAGAAACCTGCTGGTTACAAGAAGATTGGTACCCGTTGGGTGTTTAAATGCAAAAAGGATGACCGTGGGGTTGTTATTCGGAACAAAGCACGATTAGTCGTTCAAGGTTTTCGTCAGATAGAAGGGATCGACTACAACGAAGTTTATGCACCTGTTGCACGTCTTTCTAGCCTATGCGTCTTTCAAAGGATTCACGGTTTACCAGATGGACGTCAAAAGTGCATTCTTACATGGTGTGGTAGAAGAAGAGGTGTACGTCGAACATCCTCCAGGTTTTGAAGATCCTATCCATCCCGATCGGGTTTGGTTGCTCAACAAAGCTCTCTATGGTCTACATCAAGCACCACGAGTGTCACACCCCCAAAATCCACCTGCGGAGTACTACCGCTTGGAGGCGTGACTGACCAGGATCCAGCCACCAATCATATTGAACAAGCATATAAGTAGTTATAAAAATCCACCCAATACAATTGGTGTTCAAACAAAACATAGTTCAGTTGCAAGCGGAAGCATAAGTCTTAAATCAAAACATAAGTTTAATTGTTTCAAAGTTTAACATGGCACGCAGTCGTCCATGTCCCACAACGATCCTCCTCCATGCAAGCTCCAGCTTAAGAACCTAAGGACCTGCAAAGCATGTAGTAACGAGTCAACAACAAGTTGAGTGAGTTCACGGTTGGGTGCTCGTTTTAAGTTGTTTCGAAAACAGTTTCCTTTAGCTG
This sequence comes from Helianthus tuberosus, assembly GCA_030545235.1. Taxonomy (NCBI): domain Eukaryota; kingdom Viridiplantae; phylum Streptophyta; class Magnoliopsida; order Asterales; family Asteraceae; genus Helianthus; species Helianthus tuberosus. The sequence goes on from JARYGA010016778.1 coordinate 4,658, forward strand.
GCATCCTGCCGTGGGGGTTACCCCATAGTTAAAAACGTGATTTGTTTGTTCCCGGTTACTCTGGCAATCCTGCCGTGGGGGCTACCCCGTGTTAGTTATCTGGCATTTCGGCCGTGGGGGCTACCCCATGTATACACTAGACTCGTTACCATATCGACTGCTGACTGTAGTCATGTTTAAGTGCCCTGAAACTGTCAATGTCTATCATCATTGACGTGCCCCAGATCCATTAGTTCACGCCCGTCCTCTGCGGCACGGTGTGAGGTTTGTCAGACCTAAATAGCGCTATCTAACTAATGACCCGCTCGCCATTGGCCCGGCGATTAAGTCGATATAAAAATGAGGGACTTCGTGAGAGAGTTTTGGTCTAGTACGAGTTATCTGTCCGTGAGGACGAGGAATTACATTCCTGAACCTTTGCTGTCCTACCCAAGGAGGACGAGGAACCCAGTTCCTTAACCCCAATTCCCGACCCCTGGGAATCCCATGCTTTGTAGAGGGTGTGAACTCACCTTGGTTTGCTCGGTAGAAACACAGAAAAGTCAAACAAGCAATGTTGTGGTTACTCACATCCTATCATAGTTGTATCATACAATCAGGTTCGTATTCAAGTAGTGCACGTATGGCATACACGTTTAATCATGGCAGTTAGCAAGTAATGCATACGAGTTGAACGAACAGTAACATGCCCAGAATTAAACAAAGTCCAAGGTCCGGCCCAAACACTAAGCCCATAATTAAACAAGTCCAAACAGTGTGTATCCGCGTATTGTCTCGAGTCGCAACTAGGCGTTTGCGAGTCGCAACCTGAGTCGCAACTACGGTCTCGGTTCATGCTGTTTTGGTTACGAGTCGCAACTGGACTCGCAACCGAGATTTCGAGTCAAACGGTTTATGTGCTGATCACTTGTGGTTTCGAGTCGCAACCAGGTGTTTGCGACTCGCAACCGATGTCGCAATCGGGAGATTTCGAATTGTGCTGTTTGTTTGCGACTCGCAACCTGAGTCGCAACCAGGTGTTTCGACTCCCAGCACCTGCTGATCTGCATAATGTACTAACCAATAGAAATCCGATTGCATGCAACAGTTGGTACTATCCACTAAACATGTTTTCTTGTCTAACAATTTCCTAAAATGGATCAAACAATCAGATTTCAAATATTCAAGCATGTTCTTATCATATTCATCATGTTCTTCAAACATTCAAGTAGTTCATATTGCTTATTCAAACTTGTTCATCCTATTTCCGGGTTTTTAACATTAATCACAACATATAACCATGAACAACAATCAAACATTTGAACATATTCATCTAATGGTTTCAAGTCATTCAATAACATCTCCAAATCTACCCTAATCCGATTATCATGGTGCTCTCTATACACATATGCAAGCCGGTTTCATGAACATCAATATTCAATGGTTTGAATCACATTTAGACATAAGATATTGTGTGTTCATTATGCAACATATCCGAAATCAAAACATGTTATCCGATTATCAACAACATACATATCCGGTTCACAAAACATCATCAAGCATACAACTACACTAGTTAAATCATATGATTCACACTATTATTTAACGACAACAACATCATAAAATCACTAACCGATTTGGTTCTCTAAGTGTGAGGGTATGAAGAGTGATGAGTGACTTCTGAATGATGATCCTGAGCTCGGTCCGAGAGTCCTAGTGCCACCGGTTGATCCAAGAAGAAGGAGATACAATGTTGTGGCTTAGGGTTTTAGTGAGAGGATGAAGAGTGTGCGTGTAGAGGAGAGTAGGAGTGTTGTCCAAAATGGTAAACATGGCTATCTATCAAGTTTATATATTCGCTCCTAGTAATACACCCTAGTGGGCTCTCGGATAGGCTAAGTGTGTGTGTGGCCCAACCGGCCCAATGTTTCATGTGTTCACTCGAGACCACCTGGTCTCAAGTCGGGTTCGTGTTGTCTCGGTTCATATACATACTCGCATACATACACACAAATAACACATAATCACGTAAAGGTTCATTTGTCATTAATCACGCAAGTTAACTAGTCATACGTTTTAGCATACAACGAAAGGTTCTAAATTTCGAGTTGTCACATCATCCCCAAGTTGAAAGAAATTTCGTCCCGAAATTTGGTAGGCACTCACTGAGGAAGCTAGTTAAGTTGTATGGTTTTCCCGGTTTTCCTGGGGTGTCACATCCACCCCCCGTTGATCTGGAATTTCGTCCCGAAATTCCGTAGCTTCAGCCTCAGTAGTGGGTGTACTGTTTGCGAACAGTTGGGGATACTTTTGTTTCATCTGATCTTCGCGCTCCCAGGTGAACTCTGGGCCGCGACGTGAGTTCCAACGAACTCGAACGAGAGGTATTCTAGTGCTCTTGAGGACCTTAACATCCCGGTCCGTGATCTCGACTGGTTCCTCGACGAATCGTAACTGCTCGTCGATCGTGAGTTCCTTCAAAGGAACTACGTGGGTCTCATCTGACGGACACTTCTTCAGATTCGACACGTGAAAAACGTTGTGAACTGCACCGAGTTCCGCTGGTAAGTTTAACCTGTAGGCCACCCTGCCTATTTTCTCAATGACCTCGAAAGGTCCAACGTATCGTGGGTTAAGTTTACCGCGTTTACCAAAACGAACCACCCCCTTCCAGGGTGAAACCTTGAGTAGTACCCGCTCCCCAACCTGGAGCTCAAGTGGTTTCCTGCCCATGTCGGCGTAAACCTTCTGACGTTCGCGAGCGGCCGTCATGCGTTTTCGTATCTGAGCGATCTGCTCGGTTGTATCTATCACATATTCTGGACCAGTGATCTGACTTTCTCCCACCTCTGCCCAGCAAAGAGGAGACCGGCATTTACGTCCGTACAATGCCTCAAACGGAGCAGCTCCAATGCTGGTGTGGTAGCTGTTATTGTACGAGAATTCCACAAGTGGCAGGTGCTTTTCCCAGCGGTTGCCAAAGTCGATTACACATGCACGAAGCATGTCTTCTAAGGTTTGAATAGTGCGCTCGGACTGCCCGTCCGTCTGAGGATGGTACGCTGTGCTCATGTCTAATCGTGAGCCGAAGGATTTGTGCATCGCTTGCCATAGCTCTGAAGTGAAACGTGCATCTCGATCCGAGATAATGGAGGTGGGCACCCCGTGCCTCGAAACAATTTCTTTGATGTAGATTTCTGCAAGAGTGGAGAACTTATCCGTCTCCTTGATAGCCAAGAAGTGTGCAGATTTTGTGAGTCGATCCACGATCACCCAAATAGTATCGTTCTCGCGCTGGGATCTAGGTAGGCCAGTAACAAAGTCCATGGAAATTTGCTCCCATTTCCATTGAGGTATCTCTGGTTGTTGGAGTAGGCCTGATGGTTTCTGGTATTCAGACTTGACTCTCGTACAAGTCAAACACTTGCTGACGTAGGTTGCTATGTGGGCCTTCATGCTAGGCCACCAGTACGTAGTTTTGATGTCGTGGTACATTTTATCCGATCCAGGATGTACCGAGTAGCGAAACTTGTGTGCTTCATCCATCACAAGCTCTCGTGGGTTGCCATAGAGTGGGACCCAAACGCGTCCCGTTACGTAGTAAGCACCGTCTTCCTTTTGTTCTAATCGTTGCCTCGATCCGCGTAGGGCTTCAGCCCTGACGTTTTCTGGTTTCAGCGCTTCTATCTGAGCAGCTCGTATCTGGGAGGGAAGACTAGAATGGATCGTGAGTTGTAAAGCTCGTACGCGCTTAGGCGCAGTGTCCTTTTGGCTAAGGGCGTCAGCCACCACATTGGCTTTGCCCGGGTGATACCTGATTGAGCACTCGTAGTCATTCAGTAGTTCGACCCATCGTCGTTGCCGCATATTCAGTTCCTTCTGCTTGAAGATATGCTCGAGGCTCCTGTGGTCGGTGTAGATGGCGCACTTGGTACCATACAGGTAATGCCGCCATAACTTAAGTGCAAAAACAACAGCTCCCAGCTCTAAATCGTGCGTAGTGTAGTTCTTTTCATGAACCTTGAGTTGGCGTGAGGCGTAGGCTATAACTTTATCTCGTTGCATCAACACGCAACCAAGACCTTGAATTGATGCGTCGCAGTAAACCACAAAATCGTCTGTGCCTTCCGGCAAGGAAAGGATAGGTGCGCTACAAAGTCTATCCTTTAGGTGCTGAAATGCCAACTCCTGTGCGTTCCCCCAGCGATAAACAACGCCCTTCTGCGTTAGTGAGGTGAGAGGCTGTGCAATCTTAGAAAAATCCTTTATGAATCTCCGGTAGTATCCCGCGAAACCCAAGAATTGGCGAATCTCCTTTGGTGTACGAGGTGCAGGCCAGTTCTTAATCGAGTCTACCTTGGATGGATCAACGTGAATCCCATCCTTGTTCACCACGTGGCCTAGGAAATGGACTTCTCGAAGCCAGAAGTCGCATTTCGAGAACTTTGCATAAAGCTGTTCTGTTCGAAGGAGTTCCAGAATAAGTCGCAGATGCTGCTCGTGTTCCTCCCGACTCTTAGAATAGATCAGGATGTCGTCGATGAAGACTATAACGAACTTGTCCAGGTAAGGCTTGCACACTCGGTTCATCAAGTCCATGAAAACCGCAGGTGCGTTTGTCATCCCAAAAGGCATGACCAAAAACTCATAGTGCCCGTATCGAGTTCTGAAGGCTGTTTTGGAGACGTCCTCTTCCCGGACTCTCAGCTGGTGATAACCCGATCTCAAATCGATCTTCGAATAGTAGCTCGACCCCTGCAGCTGGTCGAACAAGTCGTCGATACGCGGTAGAGGATAACGATTCTTCACCGTCACCTTGTTGAGTTCTCGGTAGTCGATGCACATCCTGAAAGTACCGTCTTTCTTCTTCACAAATAGCACTGGAGCTCCCCAGGGCGATGAGCTAGGACGAATAAAACCCTTATCCAGGAGTTCTTGTAGTTGCGTGGAGAGTTCCTTCAACTCTGATGGGGCTAAACGATAAGGTGCACGGGCTATAGGCGCAGCTCCAGGAGCTAGTTCGATCTGAAACTCGACTTGGCGATGAGGCGGAAGACCAGGTAATTCCTCAGGAAATACCTCTGGATAATCACGTACAACTGGAAAATCTTCTATCTTCTTCTCTTTTTCTGAGGTGTCAGTAACGAGTGCCAAAATGGCAGTATGGCCCTTTCGCAAGCACTTTTGGGCCTTAAGGAGAGAAATGACGTTCTCAACAGCGCTTCTCTTGTCGCCATGAATCATGAGAGGTTCACCATCGGGACCTGGAATACGGACAACCTTCTCGTTGCAAAGAATCTCTGCTCGGTGTTGGGATAACCAATCCATCCCAATGACAACGTCGAAACTACCCAAGACAATAGGAATGAGGTCGATAGAGAAGGTCTGGTCAGCGAGAATAAGTTTACAACCCTCGACTATGTGTGTGGCTTCTAAACTCTTACCATTTGCTAGCTCTACGGTGTGCTTGTTGTTCAAACGTGTTGGAATACGCTTAAGCATTCGACTAACTTCTAGTGACACGTAGCTAGTATCGGCACCCGAATCAAATAAAACTGAAACATAGAAGTCGTCGAGAAGGAACTTACCCGCCACAACATTGGGGTCATTCCTTGCTTCACCTTGGCCAATCACAAACATTCGCCCCCTGGCGCCATTGTTGTTGTTGTTCCCATTGTTACCATTCCCCTGATTGTTGTTATTGTTGTTGTTGTTGTTCTGGTTCCTGTTCAGTTGGGGACAGTCTCTCTTGAAGTGGCCCTCAGCTCCACACTGAAAGCACCCTTTGTTATCGCCTTGCTGCTGCTGCTGGCGCTGGTTCTGTTGAGCTTGCTGACGATTCTGATTGGCGGGGTATAAGCTCCTGCAATCCTTTGCAGCGTGACCAGGCTTGTTGCACCGATGACAGTTGCCCCTGGTGCACGGTCCGCTGTGGTGCAGGGTGCAGCGATTGCACTTGGGGTGATTTCCTTTGTACCCACCATGACTTTGACCACCAGACGATTGCTGATTAGGGCTCTTGTAGTCGTCAGTCTTCCTCTGCTGAGACTGGGACTGAACAGAAGTCGAACCCTTACTTGAAGTTCCATCCCATTTCCGTTTGTTGTCACCAGAGGTACCAGAAGTAGTTGCAGCACCTATGCGTTTTGGTAACTTGTTCTGCTCCACCGCCTGATCCGTGAGACGGTGAGCCAACTGAACGGTTTGCTGGTAGGTGGCGAGGTTCGCTGAAGTCACATGAGTTTGGATTTCTGGCACCAAGCCCTGAAGAAACAGTTCAATGCGTTTGATGGGAGGATCCACCATAGTAGGGCACAGAATTGCCAGTTCGTTTGACCTTTTCACATAAGCTTCAATTTCGGACCCCGTCATCTTGAGGTTGAAGAACTCCACCTCGAGTTTGTGAATCTCATCACGACTGCAGTATTCTTCTTTGATCATCTCCTTAAAAGTTTCCCATGGGGTGGCGTTGGCAGCAACCAACCCTAGCATTTGAACCTGAGCGTTCCACCATGTGAGGGCTAAACCCTCGAGAGTACCAGTAGCATACTTCACCCTGCGCGCCTCAGGGCACTCGCACATTTCGAACACAGATTCTAGCTTCTCAAACCAATGTAGGAGACCTACTGCTCCTTCAGTGCCGCTAAAAGTAGTTGGTCGGCAGTCCATGAAAGTCTTAAAAGTGCACGCGGGTGGCTGAACGTGCTGACCTATCGTAGGTGAAAGAAAAGACAGAGTTTAACACAAAGGTTGGTTCACGAGAGTAGGACCCTAAAGATCCTAGAATGAGTTCGGACTGCAGGATATACCTCCTGCGTGTGCAGCTGCAAGTGCTGCGGCAACTCGTTCATTGATCAAAGCCGTCAACTGGGCTTGTGTCATGTTAACGCGTCCAGACATGATCTTCATACCAAGAAGAATGTGAGTGAGAGGGGTTCGCGAAAGTACAATGATAGGATAGAGTAAGCACGCACGTGTTCAAGCAACAGTAGTTATACTAACCAAGCATACCATAAGCAATGTACTTTGTAACTAACAAGTAGGCAATATATACACAGATCATATCACCTAGAATGTCGAGCCTTGCATGTGGAGTGAAGCATCGTTGTGGATCGTTGAGCACTGTACAGGTTATAGTCTGGTTTTAACAAAAACGTTTTCCCCTTTATTAAAACCAAGTTCTCTATAACCAATGGCTCTGATACCAATCTGTCACAACCCCAAAATCCACCTGCGGAGTACTACCGCTTGGAGGCGTGACTGACCAGGATCCAGCCACCAATCATATTGAACAAGCATATAAGTAGTTATAAAAATCCACCCAATACAATTGGTGTTCAAACAAAACATAGTTCAGTTGCAAGCGGAAGCATAAGTCTTAAATCAAAACATAAGTTTAATTGTTTCAAAGTTTAACATGGCACGCAGTCGTCCATGTCCCACAACGATCCTCCTCCATGCAAGCTCCAGCTTAAGAACCTAAGGACCTGCAAAGCATGTAGTAACGAGTCAACAACAAGTTGAGTGAGTTCACGGTTGGGTGTTCGTTTTAAGTTGTTTCGAAAACAGTTTCCTTTAGCTGGCATCCTGCCGTGGGGGTTACCCCATAGTTAAAAACGTGATTTGTTTGTTCCCGGTTACTCTGGCAATCCTGCCGTGGGGGCTACCCCGTGTTAGTTATCTGGCATTTCGGTCGTGGGGGCTACCCCATGTATACACTAGACTCGTTACCATATCGACTGCTGATTGTAGTCATGTTTAAGTGCCCTGAAACTGTCAATGTCTATCATCATTGACGTGCCCCAGATCCATTAGTTCACGCCCGTCCTCTGCGGCACGGTGTGAGGTTTGTCAGACCTAAATAGCGCTATCTAACTAATGACCCGCTCGCCATTGGCCCGGCGATTAAGTCGATATAAAAATGAGGGACTTCGTGATAGAGTTTTGGTCTAGTACGAGTTATCTGTCCGTGAGGACGAGGAATTACATTCCTGAACCTTTGCTGTCCTACCCAAGGAGGACGAGGAACCCAGTTCCTTAACCCCAATTCCCGACCCCTGGGAATCCCATGCTTTGTAGAGGGTGTGAACTCACCTTGGTTTGCTCGGTAGAAACACAGAAAAGTCAAACAAGCAATGTTGTGGTTACTCACATCCTATCATAGTTGTATCATACAATCAGGTTCATATTCAAGTAGTGCACGTATGGCATACACGTTTAATCATGGCAGTTAGCAAGTAATGCATACGAGTTGAACGAACAGTAACATGCCCAGAATTAAACAAAGTCCAAGGTCCGGCCCAAACACTAAGCCCATAATTAAACAAGTCCAAACAGTGTGTATCCGCGTATTGTCTCGAGTCGCAACTAGGCGTTTGCGAGTCGCAACCTGAGTCGCAACTACGGTCTCGGTTCATGCTGTTTTGGTTACGAGTCGCAACTGGACTCGCAACCGAGATTTCGAGTCAAACGGTTTATGTGCTGATCACTTGTGGTTTCGAGTCGCAACCAGGTGTTTGCGACTCGCAACCAATGTCGCAATCGGGAGATTTCGAATTGTGCTGTTTGTTTGCGACTCGCAACCTGAGTCGCAACCAGGTGTTTCGACTCCCAGCACCTGCTGATCTGCATAATGTACTAACCAATAGAAATCCGATTGCATGCAACAGTTGGTACTATCCACTAAACATGTTTTCTTGTCTAACAATTTCCTAAAATGGATCAAACAATCAGATTTCAAATATTCAAGCATGTTCTTATCATATTCATCATGTTCTTCAAACATTCAAGTAGTTCATATTGCTTATTCAAACTTGTTCATCCTATTTCCGGGTTTTTAACATTAATCACAACATATAACCATGAACAACAATCAAACATTTGAACATATTCATCTAATGGTTTCAAGTCATTCAATAACATCTCCAAATCTACCCTAATCCGATTATCATGGTGCTCTCTATACACATATGCAAGCCGGTTTCATGAACATCAATATTCAATGGTTTGAATCACATTTAGACATAAGATATTGTGTGTTCATTATGCAACATATCCGAAATCAAAACATGTTATCCGATTATCAACAACATACATATCCGGTTCACAAAACATCATCAAGCATACAACTACACTAGTTAAATCATATCATTCACACTATTATTTAACGACAACAACATCATAAAATCACTAACCGATTTGGTTCTCTAAGTGTGAGGGTATGAAGAGTGATGAGTGACTTCCGAATGATGATCCTGAGCTCGGTCCGAGAGTCCTAGTGCCACCGGTTGATCCAAGAAGAAGGAGATACAATGTTGTGGCTTAGGGTTTTAGTGAGAGGATTAAGAGTGTGTGTGTAGAGGAGAGTAGGAGTGTTGTCCAAAATGGTAAACATGGCTATCTATCAAGTTTATATATTCGCTCCTAGTAATACACCCTAGTGGGCTCTCGGATAGGCTAAGTGTGTGTGTGGCCCAACCGGCCCAATGTTTCATGTGTTCACTCGAGACCACCTGGTCTCAAGTCGGGTTCGTGTTGTCTCGGTTCATATACATACTCGCATACATACACACAAATAACACATAATCACGTAAAGGTTCATTTGTCATTAATCACGCAAGTTAACTAGTCATACGTTTTAGCATACAACGAAAGGTTCTAAATTTCGAGTTGTCACAACGAGCTTGGTATGCAACCTTATCTAATTATCTGCTGGAGAATGGATTTCGCAGAGGTCTTATCGATTGTACTCTTTTCATCAAAGAACAAGATGGAGATCTTTTACTGGTACAGGTATACGTTGATGATATTATATTTGGTTCTACTAATGATGTTTTGTGTAGGAATTTCGAGCGTATTATGCAGGATAAATTCGAGATGAGTGCTATGGGGGAAATGACTTTCTTTTTGGGCCGACAAGTACAACAAACCGAGTCTGGGATATTCATCCATCAGACTAAATATGTTGGTGACATCTTGAGCCGGTTCCAGATGTCTGATGCAACGCCCATTGGTACCCCATTGCCGCAAAATCATGGAATTAATCCAGACTTGAAGGGTGAAGCTGTTAGCCCCTCATACTACCGCGCGATGATCGGATCTCTTATGTACCTCACCGCATCAAGACCAGATATAATGTACCCAACGTGCCTTCTTGCCAGATATCAAGTCAACCTGAAGGCCTCACATCTTGCAGCTGTAAAAAGGATTTTTCGTTATTTGAAGGGTTGCCCTGACACCGGTCTATGGTACCCTAGGGATAATAACTTTGACTTGATCGCATTCAGTGATTCTGATTTTGGCGGATGCAAAATCGACGGCAAATCCACAACGGCTGGATGTCAGTTTTTGGGAAATCGCCTAGTCACATGGCAGAGCAAAAAGCAGACTTGTGTCGCTACATCAACATGCGAAGCTGAATACATTGCTGCCTCAAGTTTTTGCTCCCAAGTCCTGTGGATCCAACAACCATTGCGCGACTACGGTTTTGAATTCCTAACTACTCCTATTTACATTGATAATTCTGCTGCATTACAGATCACTAGAAATCCTGTGCAGCACTCAAAGACCAAACACATCGAAATCAAGTATCACTTCATACGTGATTGCTTTGAGAAAAGGCTAATCGATGTTGTTAAGGTCCACACCGATGACCAACGTGCCGACCTTTTTACCAAAGCATTTGACAAATCAAGATTTGACTATTTATTATTGGTAAACGGCATTAAGGTCAAGCAAGAGTAAAACCAACATCGGAAAATCATTTTTGTAAATACCTTTGTGTTTTAAATTTAGCTTAGTTTGTTGATTTTAGGGGGAGTAAATCCAAATTTGAAAATCCAAAAACATCGAAAAATTTCAAAAACACAAAAACAATAGAAAAACAAAAATGAGTTTCCTGGCGAGCAAAAGAGAAAATGATAGTACATCAGTGGTCTATTCAAACCTCTTTAAACCTTAAATGAAAAACGATAAGCAGCTCTATATAAGATGTATCGGTAGGCTCACAATCATTTTAAAGTGTGCAGGGTGATATAAATCCTTAATCGACTGAAGACCAGGTGGGAACCATTCATTGGCATATGGTCTTAGTACCGATATTTCGTTTGATAGATTGCCGAGGTTCTGAGATATTCGGTCTTTATGCTGCTTATCATCTGGGTATCATGGTTGTATCTTTTACCGAAAAATAACGGGGACGCAAGTCTAGATCTTCCATGATACTATACATACGTGTACATATTGCATTCGACCTCAATAAGTGATAAACAATCACATGTCCAAACAAATAAGTGATAATATATCACATTTATCCGGGAGTCAAGTTCGTCTCTCTGCTGTACGAAAGTACTGACCTGTTCACGGACTTGCTCCTGTGCCCTCATGCATCGAAAATCAAGTTCCTCATCAATAAGTGATTCTATCACATAGGGCTTGTTTTCAATCAAAATAAGTGAGTTTCTCACATCATATACGGTCAAACAGATGATAATCGGTATACTCACCGGTAAGATGAACCCGCGTGCATACCTTGATACGGGAATGTGTAGTGATGTGGATGAACACCGGTTGGTAAGTATAAATCATACCTTAACGTATCCCCTCGCCATGATTACATCTGATAAGTTGAGCTTATGTGGACAACAATACCGATAATTGTTATAGGATAATTATCTTAATGTTAACTAATTGAACAACAAGAGCGTTTTGGCATGACCGTACACTGATATGATTCTCTTACCCTCGAAACTCGCAAAAAGAATGTCTGTAAATATTTATTTACTGCTTTCAATTTCTGCATCTCTTTATATATTTATTTACTGCTTTCTGTCTTTACATTCGAAATATTCAAAAATACCAAAAAGATTTTAGGTGTGTTTTAATATAAAATTTATAAAATCCAAAAAGATTTTATTTCTATCTTATTTTCGATCGTACGATGTTGGAGCTCGAGTCTTCGTTACCTGAAACCTGATTGAAAACCAAATTGACTAAATCTTCATAAACGGTCGAAATTTGCAAGTTTTGAAAGTTAAAGACTAAAATTGATAAATTTATTAAACTTTCAAACTGTCGGACGGTGTTTGATTGGAACATGGTTATACGTGTGTCGTTTGTTTATACTAACTATACTCCAAGCAGTTGTTCTCATTACGCGTTTAGATTTCTTGCATGTGCAGATTCTAAAGGCAAGGAGAACATGGTCGATGACAAGCTTTGGAATGAAGAAGACACGATGTGAAGGCGCTCAAATGATAAAGATGATCGAGTTGCCGATGACCTTCATCAACACCACAAGGATCTCAAGCATTGAATATGAAAAAGTTTCACGAGCATAACTCAAGGGAGAGCTTATGTCAAGGGGGAGTTTGTTAACACACTGCCTTCATCAAAAGGGAAGTTTGTTGATACACTTTCTGCTTAAAAGACGTGAAGACTTTGAAGATCCTGCGACATGGAAGATGAACCTCACGAGTAGCGTCCAAGGGGGAGTTTGTTGATGCATATTTTGTGGACGCGACTCGGTTCGTTTCGACTCATTTCGGTTCGACCCGGTTAGGTTCGGCTCAAGCCCGACGTCACGACATTCCTCCGTCGTGCGCCCCAGAGTTCGACACGCGAAGCACGGAGAGCCGAGAACGTTTCCCGCTTGACACATCATCATGACATCATCATGATGATGTCATGATGATGTCATCTTTGACTAGACTTCACAAATCTGAAACAAATTGAGTTGTGTACGTGCATGCATGATTGGGCTTTGACTTCAAATTGGGCTTAAACTTGCACATTGGGCTAAACCCCTATTGAATCAGCATGTATATGTCGACGAAACAAGTGTGTTTCATCGACTTTGAAGATATTTCATTGTATTTCGTCGACTAAACTTCTGTTTCGTCGACCTTGATGTGTTTCATCGATGCTGTGTGTCTGTGACTATATAAACAGATCTGATAGAGAACAGAATAGAGAGCACACAGAGAACACACACACGAGAGAGTTTGAGAGAGTTTACAGAAAACATTTGTAAACCTTGTGCTGTAACTGAATTTCATAGTATTAATACATTGGTGTTAATCGTTGAATCTCGTGTCTATATTATCATTGTTGTGTTCGATCTCGGTTTGCTATCTCGGTTGGATTCCGCACAATCGGGTTAGTTTGTATACAAGGATTAGGCGACTAGATCCTCCCCTAGCCGGACCTACACTTTGGTTTCCTCTTCTTAACCAAATCACACATAATCCTTCTTCAACGAATCACGCAGATTCTTTTTGTGGCTCTCACGAAACCTTTTCACCACTCTCATAAAACTCTTTGAGATCACACAGATCACCACTCTTCCGGTTCACACAGAACCCTTTTCTGGTATCGATTCCGTCTCCTCTCCGATCACACAGATCTCGGTACATCTTCGTTCACATAGACCAATCTTGATCACACAGATCTTCTTCTTCGTTTTATCTTCCCGGTACACTCAGAACCGTGTTTGGTTCACTCAGAACCTGTACAACGGCTTAGTCAGAACCTGCTCCTTCTTCTTTTCTTTGAATTTCCACAACCACTCATGGACTTAACCTTCTTGCTTGCTAACACGACTATTCACTACTTCTCAGCCCCACGGTCTACAAGACCGCTCCCCCCTTCTCTGAAAGTCGATTCTCAAACCTGCTCACGTTTCTGAACTTCACGATTCACGAATCCCATGATACGAGCCTATAGCTCTGATACCAAGTGTTGGGTTTCAAGCTTCAATCACACACAAGAAAAACTCATGAAAGAAGATTTGTTTTACTGCTTAAACCCCAGTTTTATTAATCACTACACATCACATATAAATACATACTCATGCTACGTAAATAAAGGAAAATACCAACCAACTACTTGACTCAATCAACAAATTAACTTAAGCCATGACCTTGCTCACTACTTTACCATCAATTAAACACATAAAACATGTGACTAAATACACTAACCCCTGACCGGTTTCAGACCCGTATCCATGACCCGAACCGAACCCGTCAAGATTATCCAACATGGGATAGCCGCTCTCATCACACTATCACACGATTATGCATGTGCTTCAAAATCACATTGCAATATGTGATTTGTTGGGCAGTTATATGACATGTGTGCGAAGTAGAGTTAGTGAAACTTTATTCTAGCAACTATAATAAATACGTGTGAATTCTCAGATGCTTCATAAATATTAATAATTCAACTTTATGATACCCAATATTCTTGCTTTCATCTTAGGGAGAAGGATTGGGGGCTATGATTGCATAGCCAAGTTTGGAGCTTTTCCCTTACAAAAAAAATTGATCTTAATTTATATAAAAATATGTAATAAAAATAAAATGTCCTAATTTGATGATATGAGTTATGATCACATATCTTTAATAGTTTTGAAAACATTCGAGCAATTACTTAGATTCTTCATAGATTTTAAGATTTCATTTTAGATCTCGTCTCATCTTTAGAGTGACAACGGGTAAAGATTACAAAGCCAAGTTTGGTGCTTTCACTTTTGTTTGGATAACGAAATTCATATTTACAAGAAGGAAATACAATCATGATGTGTTATACGTTGCGAAAGAAACACATGTGTAAAATCAATATGTTCTTAAAAAGAAACTAATAACACTTCATTTGAAGTTCTTGTGAAAAACGAGTGTCACTATATTATACACATGAAGTTTTTAAAGGGTTTGAGAAGTAGTAGCTAAGTATATGCATTAAACCTATTCTCATTTTTCATATCACATAGTCATCTACCTCTATGTCACTTTTAAACAGCTTCACTAAAACACAGATCCACGCATATAAGGGAGCACATTGTTGTGACAACTGCTTCTTCAACACACAATTTTTTCCAACTCACATAGAAATATCTATCTTGTTGAGTAATAATATAACACAAGCAAGATGGAGACTGAGGTACTTTACTATAGTCACAACCATGAAATTAAGAAGCGCACAAGCTATTTCTTAAATTCTTCATAGATTTTGTAGTACATTTTAATAGGAAAGTAATAAGTTCATGATGTGCTTTGAGATTGTGATAATATAAATATGGATTTTCTTGCAAAAATATGACAACAAACGTGTGGATTTTAACAGCTTAATTTATTATAGAAATGTGTATAAAAAAATAAAATGTCCTAATTTGATGATATGATTTATAATCACATATCTTTATGAGTTTTCAAAACGTACTCTAGTAACAACCCTAAAATACGCACTCATGAGATTACTGATTATTTTTAGGTTTTAAGATTTCATTTTAGATCCTATCAGGATTCATGCTTTGTCCGGAGAGTGACGGTGGGTAAAGATTACAAAGCCAAGTTTTGGTGCTTTTCGCTTTTGTTTAGATTTCAAGGTTCATATTTACAAGAAGGGAATACAATCATGATGTGTTATATGTTGCGGTAAAAATTCACATATGCAAAATCAGATGTTTAAAAAAAAACTAAAAACTAATAATATAACATGTGCTAGGTGGAGACTGAAGCACTTTACTGTAGTGACACAACACCCGGCAAGTCTATGATGGTGACCAATCAACCCTACGCCCTAGCCACCTATCTCGCGGGCCGCAAAAGAGACAGCGGTGGCTGTCACGGGCCGCCAGGAAGTCGAAATACAGCCCTATAAATTGAGGGCGTCGGGCCTTCAGTCAAATCGTTCATTTCCTTTTTCTCTCTCGAATTTCTTAATAGTAGAAGCTATTCTCTGGTATAATACCCCCCTAATTAACGAAGTTCTACCCCGATGTAAGTATTATAACCCCGGTTACGTATTAGATACGCTGCCCGATTGATCCAGGGTTCCGTAACGGCTGTCGAGGTTCTGCCCGACGTAGTCATTGGAATGCCGTCTCGGGGAGGGTATTACTAATGTAAATAATGGGTTATTTTACTAACATATGTGCATTTGTGTAAATTATAGATAATCACCAGGAAACCCTTACAGAAAATCTAAGACAGCAATGTGAGTAATCTCCTTTTTGTAAATTGTTTTTACAAAACCTTAAATGTTTTACAATGCGATTAAGTAGTGATTGAGTCTTTGTAGTTCTTCAATTACTGCCGGTATGTTGGGGTTTTGTATACAAAATGTGGAACACGTTACCATTGGACAAAGAGTTAGCCAATGTGTAATATGACCCACCAGTCAGGATTGACAATACTGAATGAGTAATTGTGTAGAAATAAACAATGTGATAGCTCTCAATACTGTTAAAGGATAAAACTCTTCTTGATTAAACTGGGATTCACTCACCAGTATTTTCCACTGACAAAATATTTTTTAAACGCGTTTACAAAATGTAAGAGCCAACTAGAAGCCAGCTGGACAGCACTGAAGGCTTGGAAAAATGGCTATAAAAGTTACCTAAATAAAAGAATATGTTTTATTCAATAAAATGGGGATTTTCCCTATGAAAATGTTTGTAATGAAAACTTGGGTTTTATCCCAATCTGTTTAATATTATAAAAGTGTGGTACTTACTCTGATAAACATTTCCTAACTACGGTCCTGATAAAATTTCTGCTGCCAAAATAATAAACAAACCGATACCACCAAAACTGGTGCGACACTTGTGTCACTGTGACCATCAAAAAAATACCAAACCAATGAAATATTGTATTTCATACTTGGGATTTGCATAAATATGTGTATCTTTTTGCACGTATCAATTCTTGTTCGATTTAAGCTTTAAATCGCTTTCTAGAAGGTTATACGCGCACCGATGCGTAAATATAACCAGTTTAATGCAAAAAACACTCCGGAACAGTGACAAAGGCTTAACATACCTTAAATAACCTTTACATAACTTAGAAATAAGTTTTGAAGGCTTTGGTATGGCAAAATCAAGTTAATTCACTTATAGGGACTAAATTTGACAAACTGCGAAAGTATGCCAATTTGAACTGTAACAGACATTCCGGAACATGAACATAAGTTAAACATACCTTAAATACCCTTTACATAGCTTAGAAATAGGCTTTGAGGGGTTCTGTGTGCTAAAATAAACTTTTGGGTCATTCAGGGACTAAAAGCATCAAAAAGTGCATAAGTTTGCACTTTCGCGTATATCTTACGTTCTGAATACATCCGGACATCCAAAAATTTATGTAAGCACTAAAATATTTTATTTTAGTGTTTGGCATAAGAAAAATCCATTCGTCGCGCAATTTGGATCGTTTTTCGCGCTTATGCACATTCCGTCGTAATTAAGCGAACATCGCGATCGTACGACCAAACGAACCAACATCCGGCATATTTTTGAGCATGTTTCATGTCCATAATGTTTAGGCATCTTGTAGAGCCTTGAAAATGATTTAACGAGCCTTAAACATGTCGGAAACGGCCTTAATACACAACGGGGACTGAAATGGAAACTTTGGAAACTGTTTGCTGATCAGAAGGACCTAGGCGTGACACCTAGCCCCCTAGGCGTCAAGCGAGGCCCTTTCAGATCAGAAAAAGTTGTTTAATCAATTGTTAACAGCTGCTAAGCACTCCAAAGGCCAATGCCACATGTTAATCCCTGATGTTGGGGGGCCAATATGATGCACATGGGGTTACCAACAAGTGTAGGGACAAGATCAAAGCACGGTATTCGAGGAACGATCCTAACGGTGGTCCATTTCCTATAAATACCCATCAAGTTCACTTGCAAAACCCACTTGAAATCTGAGAATTCTCTAAGTTGGGGTGTTTTATCACTTCATACCTGAGAATACTTGGAAGTTCAATCTAGCGGGGACCCTTGGTAAATGTTCTTTCATTCTTTTCATCCCTTTTAGCGTTAAAGTCAAACTTTGTTTGACTTTCTGCGTTGACCAGTTTATGGTCAATGCGAAGTTCGTTTGAATTTCATAACGTGAGCGTAATCACGATGGTTCTAGTCCCTAGTGACTATACCTACTGATTACCACGTTATCTAGGCTGAGTGACGAGTCGTAGTTTCGGCCAAAATGCGTGTTATTGCGTATTTTGTAACCAAACTACTTATAGGTATCAAAACCGTTTGTTTTGATACCAAACCTGTTTTCTAAAACTTAGTTAAGCATATTTTAACTTGCTTAGCTCGTCACTTTTAGTTTTGTGCTTGTTTAGGGTCGTAAAGGTAAGTGATCTGATAAATCGCTTATACTTTCGAACCCGGCCCGTTTGGTCGATCATTAGGATCCGACCAAACACATTAGGTGACCATAGTTGTATAGCCTTCCGAGGTTATACCTTATGGTCACGACGTTTGGTTAGTTGTATGATAGGTAGTTTATATGCCTTAGGTAAATTACCAAAATACCCTTTTTGCACCAAAATTCATTTTAAGCATATGTAACATAACTTTCAACATCTAAACTGATTCGGCAACAATATTAGACATGTTAAGGCATATTTTACTTGTCATAGGACTAGTTAGGCGTTCCGAACGCGTTTCACGCGAACGACGCGTTAAAGTAGCATAAGCTACCTAAACGGGTCGTAATGGGTCATCAGCACTTAGGTTAGGTTTCATTTTAGTATGTAGGATTTGTTAAACCATATTACACGAGTCTCCATACTCGTTTGGTTTACAAACCCTCATTCTACCCAATCCTCCGATTTAGGTCCGGTATATTAACATAGTTACCTATATTAGGTGCCGTTTGATATCCGTGATCTCTAGCATTGTTTGGTTGTTACTCAAGGACTACAAAGCAATCTCAAGTGAGTACATAGACCCCTCTTTTACTGTTTTTCAAACTGTTTTGGGGTGAAACACATGTGCCTACTTGTTACTTTCATGCTTTCCAAGTTTTCACATCATATACTTGCTATGTTCATTAGTACATTTATAGTACATGATTTCATTGTGTTTTTGCTATGTATGTCCTTTGTTGCATACTTAGTACATCGTTTTACATTACATTTTATGCTATGTATGTCCATTGTGTGCATACTTAGTACATTGTTTTTACATTACATTTTATGCTATGTATGTCCATTGTGCGCATACATAGTACATTGTTTTTACGTTACA